>JAJGOT010001068.1:0-85189 GCA_022457155.1 Cladopsammia gracilis | reverse complement strand
ACAAGTAGACAGTTTTGATTTTCTTCTTTTTATTGAATGGAAAAGATAAAGTAACAAGGCTCTCTTCAATAAACAGTTATGAAGACGGTGGCATTAAAAATGACAGATATTGAAAGCTTGGTCAAAGCTGTACGATTAGCTTGGCTAAAACGTATTTTCAGCGATAACGAAAGTACGTGGAAATTCTACTTGTTACATCTCCTACGTAATGTTGGTGGTCTTTTGCTTTTTAAATGTAATTATCAATGAACGATCTTTTAATTAACTCAGTTTTCTACAGAGAACTTTCAGAATGTTGGTTAGAATTTCGAATCTCTTTTTAGCTAATAAAAACGGCTCTGTATAATTTGGAATAACAAAGATATAACAATAGATGGAAAACCAATTTTTTTTATAAATCTTATGACTCGGGGATACGTATCATTAAAGATCTCTTGTTCAATCTCGACAATATAGAATCCTTTAATGTAATTAATAACATAGTTGAGAAAGCTAATTTTCTTACATGGACAGGTCTTAGCGGGCAATTCCGTCTTCTTTGAAAATAATAGAGTACACTACCTTTACAGATAATACATAATGCACTGTTTTCGCTTTTTGGCGATGATTTGAAGTCAGTATGACGATTTTGAGATCTGGTGTGCTCAAAAGTAAGATTTTGCTAAAACTTGCTCCGCACGGCCGCCCAAACGTTCGTTTTGTGCACTTTTCATAGAAATGCACTGTTTTCGCTTTTTGGATGATTTGAAGTCAGTATGACGATTTTGAGATCTGGTTGCTCAAAAGTGAGATTTTGCTAAAACTTGCTCCGCACGGCCCCAAACGTTCGTTTTGTGCATTTTCATAGAAATGCACTGTTTTCTTTTTGGCGATGATTTGAGGCCAGTACACGATTTTGAGATCTGGTGTGCTAAAAAGTAAGATTTTGAAAACTTGCTCCGCACGGCCCGAAACGTACGTTTTGTGCATTTTTCATAGAAATGCACTGTTTTCGCGTTTTGGCGATGATTTGAGGCCAATGCGACGAGTTTGAGATCCGGTGTGCTCAAAAGTGAGATTTTGCCAAAACTTGCTCCCCACGGCCCGTTACGTACGTTTTGTGCATTTTTCATAGAAATGCACTGTTTTCCGCTTTTTTGCGATGATTTGAGTTCAGTACGACGATTTTGAGATCTGGTGAGCTGAAAAGTGAGATTTTGCCAAAAGTTGCTCCGCACGGCCCGAAACGTACGTTTTGTGCATTTTTCATAGAAATGCACTGTTTTCGCTTTTTGCGTTGATTTGAGGCGAGTACGACGATTTTGAGACCTGGTATGCTAAAAAGTGAGATTTTGCCTAAACTTGCTCCGCACGGCCCCAAACGTGCGTTTTGTGCATTTTTCATAGAAATGCACTGTTTTCGCGTTTTGGCGATGATTTGAGGCCAGTGCGACGATTTTCAGATCTGGTGTGCTCGGAAGTAAGATTTTGCCAAAACTTGCTCCGCACGGCCCCAAATGTGCGTTTTGTGCGTTTTCGTGGAAGTGCACTGTTTTCGCTTTTTGGCGATGATTTGAGGTCGGTTTTTTTTTCGCTTTTTGAAGACTTAGATGGTGAAGAAAATATAATCATTGAAGGTGATTTTAAGGTGGCGTTATGGTACCTAGAAAAATGGTTATAAACAATATTGAATGTTTCCAAAATGAATTGGGCCTTGTTGACGTTTGGAGAATTAAAAATCCGCAATCTAGAAGTTACACTTGGAGCCAAAAATCTCCACCAATTTTCTGTCGTTTAGATTACTGGCTGATATCAAACAACTTACAGGATTTTGTAAATACAACCGATCATTCCAGCTATAAAAACTGATCATGCAGCAATTGAGTTGAATTGAACCGACTCCAATCAAACCTTAAAGGGGCCCGGCATCTGGAAAATGAACGTCTCTCTTCTTGAAGATCCGAATTATCTGGGAGAGTTAAAACAAAATATTCCACTTTGGAAAACAACAGGAAGCGAGAATTTATCAGACAAAAGGTGTATCTGGGATTGGATTAAGTATAATATTCGGAACCATGGTGTTTTGGTCTCGAAAAAGAAAGCCAAAGAAAGATCTGCAAGGGAAAAAACTTACAACAAGTATACGAGGAAGCAACTAAAAAATTCGAACAGGACCCTTCCGACTCTAACCTAAATACTCTAAATGAAGCAAAAGAAACTCTAGAAAGTTAGTATGAGGAAAAACCAAGCGGTGTGTAATTATTCGCGCAACGGCACGATGGCACGAGCGTGGCGAGAGAAGTACAAAATACTTTCCAAATTTAGAGAAGGGTAATCACGTCAAAAAACATATAAGAAAACTATTAATAAGTGGTGCCATTACATCTGATCCTTTTGGGATACTGAACGAATAAAAACGGTTTTACCATAGCTTTTACCAATCAAACGTAACAGATGAGGATAAAGAAAATGGAAACGAATTTTGTAATAATTTGAATATAGAAAGATTATCAGAAGAACAAAAACAATCTTGTGAAGGAGAAATATTTCTTGAAGAAATTACAGCCATTCTTAACAGTTTTGAGAGTAACAAATCTCCTGGTAATGATGGAATACTAATAGAAGTTTACAAAAGTTGCTGAGAATTAATTTATGATTCATTTATGGAATGTGCGAGGGAGTGTTTCAACCACGGCGAAATGTCTAGCTCTCAAAGAAAAGCAATTATAACTCTTATAGAAAAGCAACATAAATATCGAACTCTCATTGAAAATTGGAGGCCAATCTCTCTTATTAACGTGGATGCAAAAATAATTTCAAAAGTGATTGCTTTAAGATTAAAGAAAGTTTTACCGAATATCATACATCATAATCAAACAGGTTATGTTGAAGATCGCTATATTGGTGAGACTATTCGATCAATTTTTCGATATAATGGAATTTACAGACAGTAAGAATATTCCAGGTATCTTGATTTTCATTGAGTTAAAAAAAGCTTATCTTAGCTGTTGAAAGCTTGGCAATCTCCATTCGTCAAAATGTTGATATCAAAGGAATTAAAATACGCATACGATACCACAGCAACCCTGTCTGATGAAAATTCTGCAAAAACGCTATTTGAAGAACTAGAAGTATTTAAGAACTTGTGTGGGTTGGAGATAAATAGTTCTAAAACAGAAGGAGTGTGGATTGGTTCGCTTAAAAGAAAAGACGAAAAACCGTTAGGTATTAAATGGCCAAGTGAACCCATTAAAGCTTTAGAAACCTTTTTTACATATGACCTATCATTATTTTACGAAAAAAACTTTCAAGAGAAGGTTGACAGCATAAAGCAGCTGACAAATATATGGTCATCTAGAGGACTGTCCATTTATGATTAAGTAACTATAATCAAATCATTACTTCTTCCGAAACTAGTTTTTATATCCTCGGTTCTTTCACTTCCAAGTAAAATCATCAAACAAGTAGACAGTTTGATTTTCTCCTTTTTATGGAATGGAAAGGATAAAGTAACAAGGCTCTCTTCAATAAACAGTTATGAAGACGGTGGCATTAAAATGACAGATATTGAAAGCTTGGTCAAAGCTGTACGATTAGCTTGGGTATAACGTATTTTCAGCGATAACGAAAGTACGCGGAAATTCTACTTGTTTTATGGTAAAGTAACCATAATCAAATCATTACTTCTTCCAAAACTAGTTTTTATATCTTCGGTTCTTTCACTTCCAAGTAAAATCATAAACAAGTAGACAGTTTGATTTTCTTTTTTTATGGAATGGAAAGGATAAAGTAACAAGGCTCTCTTCAATAAACAGTTATGAAGACGGTGGCATTAAAATGACAGATATTGAAAGCTTGGTCAAAGCTGTACGATTAGCTTGGGTAAAACGTATTTTCAGCGATAACGAAAGAACGCGGAAATTCTACTTGTTTTATCTCCTACGTAATGATGGTGGTCTTTTGATTTTTAAATGTAATTATGCAATGAACGATCTTTTAATTAACTCAGTTTTCTACAGAGAACTTTCAGAATGTTGGTTAGAATTTCGAAATCTCTTTTTAGCTAATAAAAAACGGCTCTGTATAATTTGGAATAACAAAGATATAACAATAGATGGAAAACCAATTTTTTAAATCTTATGACTCGGGGATACGTATCATTAAAGATCTCTTGTTCAATCTCGACAATATAGAATCCTTTAATGTAATTAATAACATAGTTGAGAAAGCTACTTTTCTTACATGGACAGGTCTTAGGCGGGCAATTCCGTCTTCTTTGAAAATAATAGAGTACACTACCTTTACAGATAATACATAATGCACTGTTTTCGCTTTTTGGCGATGATTTGAAGTCAGTATGACGATTTTGAGATCTGGTGTGCTCAAAAGTAAGATTTTGCTAAAACTTGCTCCGCACGGCCCCAAACGTTCGTTTTGTGCACTTTTCATAGAAATGCACTGTTTTCTCTTTTTGGTGATGATTTGAGGCCAGTACAACGATTTTGAGATCTGGTTGCTAAAAAGTGAGATTTTGTGAAAACTTGCTCCGCACGGCCCGAAACGTACGTTTTGTGCATTTTTCATAGAAATGCACTGTTTTCGCGTTTTGGCGATGATTTGAGGCCAATGCGACGAGTTTGAGATCCGGTGTGCTCAAAAGTGAGATTTTGCCAAAACTTGCTCCCCACGGCCCGTTACGTACGTTTTGTGCATTTTTCATAGAAATGCACTGTTTTCGCTTTTTTGCGATGATTTGAGTTCAGTACGACGATTTTGAGATCTGGTGAGCTGAAAAGTGAGATTTTGCCAAAAGTTGCTCCGCACGGCCCGAAACGTACGTTTTGTGCATTTTTCATAGAAATGCACTGTTTTCGCTTTTTGCGTTGATTTGAGGCGAGTACGACGATTTTGAGACCTGGTATGCTAAAAAGTGAGATTTTGCCTAAACTTGCTCCGCACGGCCCCAAACGTGCGTTTTGTGCATTTTTCATAGAAATGCACTGTTTTCGCGTTTTGGCGATGATTTGAGGCCAGTGCGACGATTTTCAGATCTGGTGTGCTCGAAGTAAGATTTTGCCAAAACTTGCTCCGCACGGCCCCAAATGTGCGTTTTGTGCGTTTTCGTGGAAGTGCACTGTTTTCGCTTTTTGGCGATGATTTGAGGTCGGTTTTTTTTTCGCTTTTTGAAGACTTAGATGGTGAAGAAAATATAATCATTGAAGGTGATTTTAAGGTGGCGTTATGGTACCTAGAAAAATGGTTATAAACAATATTGAATGTTTCCAAAATGAATTGGGCCTTGTTGACGTTTGGAGAATTAAAAATCCGCAATCTAGAAGTTACACTTGGAGCCAAAAATCTCCACCAATTTTCTGTCGTTTAGATTACTGGCTGATATCAAACAACTTACAGGATTTTGTAAATACAACCGATCATTCCAGCTATAAAAACTGATCATGCAGCAATTGAGTTGAATTGAACCGACTCCAATCAAACCTTAAAGGGGCCCGGCATCTGGAAAATGAACGTCTCTCTTCTTGAAGATCCGAATTATCTGGGAGAGTTAAAACAAAATATTCCACTTTGGAAAACAACAGGAAGCGAGAATTTATCAGACAAAAGGTGTATCTGGGATTGGATTAAGTATAATATTCGGAACCATGGTGTTTTGGTCTCGAAAAAGAAAGCCAAAGAAAGATCTGCAAGGGAAAAAACTTACAACAAGTATACGAGGAAGCAACTAAAAAATTCGAACAGGACCCTTCCGACTCTAACCTAAATACTCTAAATGAAGCAAAAGAAACTCTAGAAAGTTAGTATGAGGAAAAACCAAGCGGTGTGTAATTATTCGCGCAACGGCACGATGGCACGAGCGTGGCGAGAGAAGTACAAAATACTTTCCAAATTTAGAGAAGGGTAATCACGTCAAAAAACATATAAGAAAACTATTAATAAGTGGTGCCATTACATCTGATCCTTTTGGGATACTGAACGAATAAAAACGGTTTTACCATAGCTTTTACCAATCAAACGTAACAGATGAGGATAAAGAAAATGGAAACGAATTTTGTAATAATTTGAATATAGAAAGATTATCAGAAGAACAAAAACAATCTTGTGAAGGAGAAATATTTCTTGAAGAAATTACAGCCATTCTTAACAGTTTTGAGAGTAACAAATCTCCTGGTAATGATGGAATACTAATAGAAGTTTACAAAAGTTGCTGAGAATTAATTTATGATTCATTTATGGAATGTGCGAGGGAGTGTTTCAACCACGGCGAAATGTCTAGCTCTCAAAGAAAAGCAATTATAACTCTTATAGAAAAGCAACATAAATATCGAACTCTCATTGAAAATTGGAGGCCAATCTCTCTTATTAACGTGGATGCAAAAATAATTTCAAAAGTGATTGCTTTAAGATTAAAGAAAGTTTTACCGAATATCATACATCATAATCAAACAGGTTATGTTGAAGATCGCTATATTGGTGAGACTATTCGATCAATTTTTTCGATATAATGGAATTTACAGACAGTAAGAATATTCCAGGTATCTTGATTTTCATTGAGTTAAAAAAAGCTTATCTTAGCTGTTGAAAGCTTGGCAATCTCCATTCGTCAAAATGTTGATATCAAAGGAATTAAAATACGCATACGATACCACAGCAACCCTGTCTGATGAAAATTCTGCAAAAACGCTAATTGAAGAACTAGAAGTATTTAAGAACTTGTGTGGGTTGGAGATAAATAGTTCTAAAACAGAAGGAGTGTGGATTGGTTCGCTTAAAAGAAAAGACGAAAAACCGTTAGGTATTAAATGGCCAAGTGAACCCATTAAAGCTTTAGAAACCTTTTTTACATATGACCTATCATTATTTTAAGAAAAAAACTTTCAAGAGAAGGTTGACAGCATAAAGCAGCTGACAAATATATGGTCATCTAGAGGACTGTCCATTTATGATTAAGTAACTATAATCAAATCATTACTTCTTCCGAAACTAGTTTTTATATCCTCGGTTCTTTCACTTCCAAGTAAAATCATCAAACAAGTAGACAGTTTGATTTTCTCCTTTTTATGGAATGGAAAGGATAAAGTAACAAGGCTCTCTTCAATAAACAGTTATGAAGACGGTGGCATTAAAATGACAGATATTGAAAGCTTGGTCAAAGCTGTACGATTAGCTTGGGTATAACGTATTTTCAGCGATAACGAAAGTACGCGGAAATTCTACTTGTTTTATGGTAAAGTAACCATAATCAAATCATTACTTCTTCCAAAACTAGTTTTTATATCTTCGGTTCTTTCACTTCCAAGTAAAATCAAAAACAAGTAGACAGTTTGATTTTCTCCTTTTTATGGAATGGAAAGGATAAAGTAACAAGGCTCTCTTCAATAAACAGTTATGAAGACGGTGGCATTAAAATGACAGATATTGAAAGCTTGGTCAAAGCTGTACGATTAGCTTGGCTAAAACGTATTTTCAGCGATAACGAAAGAACGCGGAAATTCTACTTGTTATCTCCTACGTAATGTGGTGGTCTTTTGCTTTTTAAATGTAATTATGCAATGAACGATCTTTTAATTAACTCAGTTTTCTACAGAGAACTTTCAGAATGTTGGTTAGAATTTCGAAATCTCTTTTTAGCTAATAAAAAACGGCTCTGTATAATTTGGAATAACAAAGATATAACAATAGATGGAAAACCAATTTTTTATAAATCTTATGACTCGGGGATACGTATCATTAAAGATCTCTTGTTCAATCTCGACAATATAGAATCCTTTAATGTAATTAATAACATAGTTGAGAAAGCTACTTTTCTTACATGGACAGGTCTTAGGCGGGCAATTCCGTCTTCTTTGAAAATAATAGAGTACACTACCTTTACAGATAATACATAATGCACTGTTTTCGCTTTTTGGCGATGATTTGAAGTCAGTATGACGATTTTGAGATCTGGTGTGCTCAAAAGTAAGATTTTGCTAAAACTTGCTCCGCACGGCCCCAAACGTTCGTTTTGTGCACTTTTCATAGAAATGCACTGTTTTCTCTTTTTGGTGATGATTTGAGGCCAGTACAACGATTTTGAGATCTGGTTGCTAAAAAGTGAGATTTTGTGAAAACTTGCTCCGCACGGCCCGAAACGTACGTTTTGTGCATTTTTCATAGAAATGCACTGTTTTCGCGTTTTGGCGATGATTTGAGGCCAATGCGACGAGTTTGAGATCCGGTGTGCTCAAAAGTGAGATTTTGCCAAAACTTGCTCCCCACGGCCCGTTACGTACGTTTTGTGCATTTTTCATAGAAATGCACTGTTTTCGCTTTTTTGCGATGATTTGAGTTCAGTACGACGATTTTGAGATCTGGTGAGCTGAAAAGTGAGATTTTGCCAAAAGTTGCTCCGCACGGCCCGAAACGTACGTTTTGTGCATTTTTCATAGAAATGCACTGTTTTCGCTTTTTGCGTTGATTTGAGGCGAGTACGACGATTTTGAGACCTGGTATGCTAAAAAGTGAGATTTTGCCTAAACTTGCTCCGCACGGCCCCAAACGTGCGTTTTGTGCATTTTTCATAGAAATGCACTGTTTTCGCGTTTTGGCGATGATTTGAGGCCAGTGCGACGATTTTCAGATCTGGTGTGCTCGGAAGTAAGATTTTGCCAAAACTTGCTCCGCACGGCCCCAAATGTGCGTTTTGTGCGTTTTCGTGGAAGTGCACTGTTTTCGCTTTTTGGCGATGATTTGAGGTCGGTTTTTTTTTCGCTTTTTGAAGACTTAGATGGTGAAGAAAATATAATCATTGAAGGTGATTTTAAGGTGGCGTTATGGTACCTAGAAAAATGGTTATAAACAATATTGAATGTTTCCAAAATGAATTGGGCCTTGTTGACGTTTGGAGAATTAAAAATCCGCAATCTAGAAGTTACACTTGGAGCCAAAAATCTCCACCAATTTTCTGTCGTTTAGATTACTGGCTGATATCAAACAACTTACAGGATTTTGTAAATACAACCGATCATTCCAGCTATAAAAACTGATCATGCAGCAATTGAGTTGAATTGAACCGACTCCAATCAAACCTTAAAGGGGCCCGGCATCTGGAAAATGAACGTCTCTCTTCTTGAAGATCCGAATTATCTGGGAGAGTTAAAACAAAATATTCCACTTTGGAAAACAACAGGAAGCGAGAATTTATCAGACAAAAGGTGTATCTGGGATTGGATTAAGTATAATATTCGGAACCATGGTGTTTTGGTCTCGAAAAAGAAAGCCAAAGAAAGATCTGCAAGGGAAAAAACTTACAACAAGTATACGAGGAAGCAACTAAAAAATTCGAACAGGACCCTTCCGACTCTAACCTAAATACTCTAAATGAAGCAAAAGAAACTCTAGAAAGTTAGTATGAGGAAAAACCAAGCGGTGTGTAATTATTCGCGCAACGGCACGATGGCACGAGCGTGGCGAGAGAAGTACAAAATACTTTCCAAATTTAGAGAAGGGTAATCACGTCAAAAAACATATAAGAAAACTATTAATAAGTGGTGCCATTACATCTGATCCTTTTGGGATACTGAACGAATAAAAACGGTTTTACCATAGCTTTTACCAATCAAACGTAACAGATGAGGATAAAGAAAATGGAAACGAATTTTGTAATAATTTGAATATAGAAAGATTATCAGAAGAACAAAAACAATCTTGTGAAGGAGAAATATTTCTTGAAGAAATTACAGCCATTCTTAACAGTTTTGAGAGTAACAAATCTTCTGGTAATGATGGAATACTAATAGAAGTTTGCAAAAGTTGCTGAGAATTAATTTATGATCCATTTATGGAATGTGCAAGGGAGTGTTTCAACCACGGCGAAATGTCTAGCTCTCAAAGAAAAGCAATTATAACTCTTATAGAAAAGCAACATAAATATCGAACTCTCATTGAAAATTGGAGGCCAATCTCTCTTATTAACGTGGATGCAAAAATAATTTCAAAAGTGATTGCTTTAAGATTAAAGAAAGTTTTACCGAATATCATACATCATAATCAAACAGGTTATGTTGAAGATCGCTATATTGATGAGACTATTCGATCAATTTTCGATATAATAGAATTTACAGACAGTAAGAATATTCCAGGTATCTTGATTTTCATTGACTTTAAAAAAGCTTTCGACTCTTAAGAATGGCATTATCTTTTCAGTTGCCTTGAGGCCTTTAATTTTGGCCCCAATTTCATAAATTGGGTCAAAATGTTTTATACAAATATTCAAAGCTGTGTAATAAATAATGGAATGGCATCAGACTATTTTACTTTAGAACGTGGTGTGAGGCAGGGTGATCCTTTGTCCCCCTACCTCTTTATCTTAGCTGTTGAAAGCTTGGCAATCTCCATTCGTCAAAATGTTGATATCAAAGGAATTAAAATACGCATACGATACCACAGCAACCCTGTCTGATGAAAATTCTGCAAAAACGCTATTTGAAGAACTAGAAGTATTTAAGAACTTGTGTGGGTTGGAGATAAATAGTTCTAAAACAGAAGGAGTGTGGATTGGTTCGCTTAAAAGAAAAGACGAAAAACCGTTAGGTATTAAATGGCCAAGTGAACCCATTAAAGCTTTAGAAACCTTTTTTACATATGACCTATCATTATTTTACGAAAAAAACTTTCAAGAGAAGGTTGACAGCATAAAGCAGCTGACAAATATATGGTCATCTAGAGGACTGTCCATTTATGATTAAGTAACTATAATCAAATCATTACTTCTTCCGAAACTAGTTTTTATATCTCGGTTCTTTCACTTCCAAGTAAAATCATCAAACAAGTAGACAGTTTGATTTTCTCCTTTTTATGGAATGGAAAGGATAAAGTAACAAGGCTCTCTTCAATAAACAGTTATGAAGTGTAAAGTAACCATAAACCAAATCATTACTTCTTCCAAAACTAGTTTTTATATTTTCGGTTCTTTCACCTCCAAGTAAAATCATCAAACAAGTAGACAGTTTGATTTTCTTCTTTTTATTGAATGGAAAAGATAAAGTAACAAGGCTCTCTTCAATAAACAGTTATGAAGACGGTGCATTAAAATGACATGATATTGAAAGCTTGGTCAAAGCTGTACGATTAGCTTGGGTAAAACTTATTTTCAGCGATAACGAAAGTACGTGGAAATTCTACTTGTTACATCTCCTACGTATGTTGGTGGTCTTTTGCTTTTAAATGTAATTATGCAATGAACGATCTTTTAATTAACTCAGTTTTCTACAGAGAACTTTCAGAATGTTGGTAGAATTTCGAAATCTCTTTTTAGCTAATAAAAAACGGCTCTGTATAATTTGGAATAACAAAGATATAACAATAGATGGAAAACCAATTTTTTTATAAATCTTATGACTCGGGGATACGTATCATTAAAGATCTCTTGTTCAATCTCGACAATATAGAATCCTTTAATGTAATTAATAACATAGTTGAGAAAGCTAATTTTCTTACATGGACAGGTCTTAGGCGGGAAATTCCGTCTTCTTTGAAAATAATAGAGTACACTACCTTTACAGATAATACATAATGCACTGTTTTCGCTTTTTGGCGATGATTTGAAGTCAGTATGACGATTTTGAGATCTGGTGTGCTCAAAAGTAAGATTTTGCTAAAACTTGCTCCGCACGGCCCCAAACGTTCGTTTTGTGCACTTTTCATAGAAATGCACTGTTTTCTCTTTTTGGTGATGATTTGAGGCCAGTACGACGATTTTGAGATCTGGTTGCTAAAAAGTGAGATTTTGTGAAAACTTGCTCCGCACGGCCCGAAACGTACGTTTTGTGCATTTTTCATAGAAATGCACTGTTTTCGCGTTTTGGGGATGATTTGAGGCCAATGCGACGATTTTGAGATCTGGTGTGCTCAAAAGTAAGATTTTGCCAAAACTTGCTCCGCACGGCCCGAAACGAACGCTTTGTACATTTTTCGTAGAAATGCACTGTTTTCGGTTTATGGCGATGATTTGAGTTCAGTACGACGATTTTGAGATCTGGTGAGCTGAAAAGTGAGATTTTGCCAAAAGTTGCTCCGCACGGCCCGAAACGTACGTTTTGTGCATTTTTCATAGAAATGCACTGTTTTCGCTTTTTGCGTTGATTTGAGGCGAGTACGACGATTTTGAGACCTGGTATGCTAAAAAGTGAGATTTTGCCTAAACTTGCTCCGCACGGCCCCAAACGTGCGTTTTGTGCATTTTTCATAGAAATGCACTGTTTTCGCGTTTTGGCGATGATTTGAGGCCAGTGCGACGATTTTCAGATCTGGCGTGCTCGGAAGTAAGATTTTGCCAAAACTTGCTCCGCACGGCTCCAAATGTGCGTTTTGTGCGTTTTCGTGGAAACGCACTGTTTTCGCTTTTTGGCGATGATTTGAGGTCGGGTTTTTTTTTCGCTTTTTGAAGACTTAGATGGTGAAGAAAATATAATCATTGAAGGTGATTTTAAGGTGGCGTTATGGTACCTAGAAAAATGGTTATAAACAATATTGAATGTTTCCAAAATGAATTGGGCCTTGTTGACGTTTGGAGAATTAAAAATCCGCAATCTAGAAGTTACACTTGGAGCCACAAATCTCCACCAATTTTCTGTCGTTTAGATTACTGGCTGATATCAAACAACTTACAGGATTTTGTAAATACAACCGATCATTCCAGCTATAAAAACTGATCATGCAGCAATTGAGTTGAATTGAACCGACTCCAATCAAACCTTAAAGGGGCCCGGCATCTGGAAAATGAACGTCTCTCTTCTTGAAGATCCGAATTATCTGGGAGAGTTAAAACAAAATATTCCACTTTGGAAAACAACAGGAAGCGAGAATTTATCAGACAAAAGGTGTATCTGGGATTGGATTAAGTATAATATTCGGAACCATGGTGTTTTGGTCTCGAAAAAGAAAGCCAAAGAAAGATCTGCAAGGGAAAAAACTTACAACAAGTATACGAGGAAGCAACTAAAAAATTCGAACAGGACCCTTCCGACTCTAACCTAAATACTCTAAATGAAGCAAAAGAAACTCTAGAAAGTTAGTATGAGGAAAAACCAAGCGGTGTGTAATTATTCGCGCAACGGCACGATGGCACGAGCGTGGCGAGAGAAGTACAAAATACTTTCCAAATTTAGAGAAGGGTAATCACGTCAAAAAACATATAAGAAAACTATTAATAAGTGGTGCCATTACATCTGATCCTTTTGGGATACTGAACGAATAAAATACCAATAATTATGAGAAACGAATAATTAGGTTTATGTGAGACAAGAAAGGGTCATTGTCAGAGGTGTCCTGCCAGCGGAGGACAATGGGTGCTTGTATGGGTATCCGGATTCCCATAAAAAGGTTGGTTTTCAATAAGAGGTCCTCTCTTTGCTCTTAGCCGCCTTGGGGTAAACTTCCGATTTGCGAATCTTCCTAAAAGCACAAAACTGCCAAGCACAAACCAGGCAAGTGGCTCTAATTCTTAGTACTATTGGTCTTTATGTTACTTAAGCGCTCTCGAGTGTAGTTGTATTTGTTGTCTATTTTGACCGTTTACTCAATTTGTATAATTATGTCTCCACCACGTGTTCTCATCCTCGGTCATTCGTTCGTGCGACGTTTGCAGTCCTATCTTTCTAATTCTGGGGATTACTCGACCGATTTGGCATTAGGCGATGTAGCAAACGTTACTTTTTACGGGGTCGGGGGAAGGACTGTTGCTAAAGTTAAAAAATTCGACCTGGAATTTGTACGTCGTACTAATCCCGACATCGTCATTCTTGAGTTGGGTACGAACGATCTCACCTTTTTGCGACCCGAAACTCTTGGCTCCTCACTGGAGGAATTAACTCACCTTCTACACCATGAGTTTGGTGTCAAAATTATTGGGGTTTGCCAGGTTATAAAGCGCAGTCCTCCACCCCCGGACGTGCCTGATTTTAACTCTAGAGTGCTTAAGTTGAATCAGTATTTAAAAGTTGTTCTCCAGCCCTTGCCTTTTTGTTTTTATTGGCGGCACATTGGTTTCTGGAACTCGAGGAATAATGTTTACCTCAAGGACGGAGTTCATTTAAATGCCTGGGGTTCGATCAAACTTTATAGGAGCTATAGAGGGGCGGTGTTCAAATCCCTTTCTCTATTTCAAAGCACCTAACCATCAACCATTATAATTTGGTACCCCTGCGGGACTGAATTTTGGCTAGTCCCATTTGGTTTTTAGTGATTTCATTTTTGAGCCGGTTCATTCCAAATTTTGTCCTTTGCGTGCTGATTATTTATTTATTTTTGCCAAAGGCATGCTCCGCTATTAAGGCGTGGTGCATTTTTGGCTTATCCGGCCCAATTTTGTGGTCGAGGTCTAATGCGATATTGGTGAACGCCCATCGCGCTTTATTTGTCAGGGCCTTGGTCCCTGGACGTTTGCACCGCCCACAAGGCGTGTGCCTTTTTGTCTTTGTTATCAGCCGGGACCAATTGACATGTCGGTGTAATTAGTGTGTTAATTTTTGGCGGCTATCCTTGGATAGTGTGCTCAACGCACTCCGACCGAACATAGGAACGTAAGTGTCCCCTATTTGTCAAGGAAAAGTAACCGTGCTCTTACTTTCTTAACCCCTTATCGAAGTCCTTCGATGACACAAATTTGTTCTGGTTTCACAACATATTTTGGGCGGGTGCTTTGGATTTGACAGGGGTTTAGAACACAGGAAGCTGCATGCGCTTTAGCTTTTGCGCGGCCGTTTCAACACTAATTATTACTCTATTTAATCTTTACGTCGCCGAAGTATGCCTGCTAAAAAACGCTCATCTACGACCTCTACGTCAACACGGCCAAAGCGCGCCAGAGCAAGCAGGGATACACAGGCTTCGGGGAGTGGGGCTACCCAGGCTTCGGTTCTTTCAAGGGCTAACGAGTTGCCTGCCACACAAGTCCCTCCAGCGCCCCAAGTAACACTTCCCAGTGGACCGGGTTTGGATCTCTCAACCCTCGTTACGGCGATAAGTACCTCCGTGCTCGAAGGTTTAAAGGCTGCTGGTATCACGGCTCCAGTGACTCCTTCCTCCTCTGCTGATCCTCCTCAAGCAAACGATTCGTCACAGCTGGTCCAAGGAGTCACCAGGGACGAAGTAAACCAGTTAACGGGCCTTTCAGGTGTGACTATCAATCCCTCTAACCCTCACGAGCCTCGCATATCCAGTCAGTCTGGGATGTTTAACAGCACTGCTGTCAGTTTAGGGTCACGTGTTCCAGATAAGATCAAACAAAAAATATGGAACGATCAGTTTATTGATTTCGGGGTTTTAATTACTCCTACATTTTTAGAGGTATCTAAATATTCCGTCTCTGTGTCGAGCGACTTCGACAATGGCCCTACTAAGCTCTCTTTGGAGCCTGTCCATAAAACCAAACGAATTGGATCTATTGGCCAATGGTCGAGTGCGTTCAATGCGTTCGTAGCCGTTTACACAGTTAAATTTCCAGTAGCGACGCCTGCATTAATGAAGTATTGCGAGATAGTCAAGGACTTAGCTAACAAGCAAGGCAACTGGCGCTGGTATGACGAGCAATTTCGTTTTCTCCGCCAGTCGGACCCGAAATCTTTTTCTTGGGATCAGGTTCATTGGGAACTCTGGTTCCAGTCCTTGCCTATCTCGCAATCGCCTGCACAAACTTCGCAAGCTCCCAGAGTTCGCAATAGTCTATCTACGCCCTTTCCGAAAGGTTTCTGTTGGAAGTTCTCGAGAGGGGAGCCCTGTGGTGGCTGCAAATTCAAACACAGTTGCCACCAATGTTTTGTTTCGCATCCCGGCTCGGAGTGCCGCACAAGTAATTCTCGGTCAAAACAATCGCGCCCTGTTGTCGGAAAAAGTAACGCAGCCGTCATCGGTAAGTCCGTTGTTTCTCACGCATCGCCCGGTAACCCCAGTAAAGGTTAAACGTCTAAAATTCTTTTTAAACGGTTACCCGCCTGCTCAGCGAAACTATCTTTTGGACGGTTTTACCAACGGGTTTTCAATTAAGTGTTTCCGTACTCCAAGTCATTTATGCTCTTCAAATCTAAAATCTGCCATTGACAATCCTAATGCTGTCAACACCAAATTACGTAAAGAACTTGTCGCCGGCCGCTTAGTCGGCCCATTTTCGGCTCCGCCTTTTCCTGATTTTATTGTGTCACCTTTAGGCATCGTTCCCAAAAAGACACCATCCGAATTCCGTTTGATACACCATCTTTCATTCCCGCATGGCTCTTCCGTTAATGACGGTATTCCAAAAGAATTTTCGTCGGTTCATTACGCTACCATAGACGATGCAATCCAAATTATAAAACACTTAGGATCAGGTTGCTTTATGGCGAAAACCGATATTGCCTCGGCCTTTCGGATCATTCCTATTCATCCCAATGACTTTCGTTTACTTGGTATGAAATGGCAAGGGGACTATTATTTCGATACCACACTCCCCATGGGCTGCTCATCGAGTTGTTCAATCTTCGAGAGCTTCAGCACAGCACTCGAATGGATCGCAAGAAAAATGTTCGGTTGCCGTGCCATTATTCATATTTTAGACGATTTTTTTATTGCTGCCCGTACTGAGCATGAATGCCGTGTTATGTTGCAAAACTTTTTGGCCTTATGTGATGATTTAGGTGTTCCTATTGCCGAAGGCAAAACTATAGGCCCGTTTACCACCCTTCAATTTGCAGGAATAACTTTAGACTCTGTGGCAATGCAAGCGAGTTTACCGGCAGACAAACTTCACAAATGTCGGGATCAATTAACACTTTGTTATCGCCGGAAACGGGTGACCCTGCGAGAATTACAGTCTGTAATTGGATTATTAAACTTTACTTGCTCGGTAATTGTCCCGGGACGTGCTTTTCTTCGTCGGTTAATAGATTTAACAAAAGGAGTACGAAAACCGCACCATTTCATCCGCTTAACCCGCGACTGTAAACAAGACATTCAAATGTGGCTATCATTTCTCCATCAGTATAATGGAAAATCCTTTCTTCTTCCTGACCGCTGGTTGACATCAACAAAGCTACAATTGTACACCGATGCCGCCGGGTCGTTAGGTTATGGTGCGGTTTTTGGTAAACACTGGTTCTTTGGGCCTTTTCCTACACGATGGCGATCATTAAACATCACCATATTAGAACTGTATCCCATTGTTATCGCGGTTGAGATTTGGGGTCACTTGATGCAAAACAAATGCGTTGTCTTTTTTACCGATAACAGGGCGCTTGTTGATATTCTTAACAAACAAACCGCCAAAGAACGCGAGGTTATGGTTTTAATACGGCACTTGGTACTTTGTTGTTTAAGATACAATATTTTGTTCCGTTCTAAACATGTCTTGGGTATTTTTAATCGGGAATGCGACTTACTTTCCCGCTTACAGGTAGAGGAATTCAGGCGATTAGCGCCCCGAGCGGACGACAAGCCAACGCCAGTGCCGCTTCATCTTCTGCCGGAGAACTGGTCGATAATTTGAAGCTGTTATTAATCTCCGCAATTTCCCGAGGTTCCCGCCGAACCTATCAGCGAGCGTGGGTTTTATATACAGACTTTGCTCGTCAATTTGTTTCTTCGGATGCCATAACCCTTCCATTAAGCGTTAATTCGGTTGCCTTGTTTATAGCCCACTTGTCGGGCAAGCAATTCGCACCATCGACTATTTCTACGTATGTATCCGCCTTGAGCTATGTTCACAAACTTCAAGGTTTCGCGGATCCTACAAAAGCTTTTGTTATCATTAAACTTCTCTCCGCTGCTAAATCTCGCTCTCGCCCCGACATACGGCTTCCTATTACTCTACCAGTTCTCCACAATCTCGCTGCAGCGTTGGAACACACTACCTCATCATTGTACCTTCGCGCATTGTTCAAAGCGATGTTTTTTACCGCCTTTTATGGTTTTCTTAGAATCGGCGAAATTGCGACCACTGCCACGAGCTTGGGACAGTCCGTATTACAGTACCAAAATCTACTTTTTCTGGTTTATCAGGGCGATACCGTCGCTGCGAAAATCTCGCTTACCAATTTTAAACATAACCGGTCTAATCGACCTTTTTCTATCAACATTCTTTCGCAATCAGGTTCGGAATTTTGTCCCGTTCAGGCTTTACTAAATTTTTGCAACCTTCGCGGTGCCCATCCCGGGCCATTGTTTACTTTAGCAGATGGGTCCGTTGTTACCACTTTTCTTTTTACTCAGCAATTCAATCATTGCCTGACCTTCTGCGGACTTGACCCAAGTCATTATAAACCTCATAGTTTTCGCATTGGGGCGGCTAGTTATGCTGCAGACCAAGGATATTCTGACGCCCAAATTCGTGGCATGGGTCGCTGGAAATCAGACGCATTCAAAGTCTACATTCGTTCCGCCGCTCTCGTTGCTTAATTTTATATGTTTTCCCTCTTTGTTTTCCGACGCCTACTCGTCATTTCTTTCTTGCAACCAAGTAAATGAAATGTTGGCGAAATTTTAGACAGGGGCTAGTCTCGCCACCTTTCCTTTTCCACAGTTTACTCTTATCACGAGCTGACAAGCAACAAGCGAAATTTTAGACAAGGGCTAATTCCGCTTGTTTCTTGCTGACATTGATTCTTCTAAAAATATCATGGTTTGCAATGTTAAATAATATTGTTCCTGTATGTCTGGAGGTCCGAACAATTTTCAATATTTTAATATTTTTAATATATTAATATTTTTAATATTTTATGTTTTCCGTCTTTTATCTTACAATCCATACCCGTCATTTCTTTCTTGTCACTAAGTAAACGGACAGTTGGCGAAATTTTAGACATGGGCTAGTCTCGCCATCTTTCCTTTCTGCGGTTTACTTTCATTGCGAGCTGACAAGCGCTCGTTTCCTGTTAACCTTGATCCTCCTGATTATATCCTGGCTTGAAATTTTAGAAATATTCTTACATTATTGTGGAGGTCTGAGCAATTTCAGTCAGGGGCTGATTGCTTCATGTACTGTTTTTTCTAAAAGTTCAGTTCCGTGCTTTGCGTGCCTGTGGCTTCGGGTGGGGCTGTCACAAAATGTGACGTTTGGCGCTTTATCTGTCCCCACCTTTGATGATTGGAAGTTATTCTTGTTAACACTTCATTCCGTAAACGGATGAGTGATTATTGTTAAATTAGAAATAAAGGCCACATCCGTGGCAAATTAATCCCAAACGGGGTTGTTGTGTCCATTTCATCAAACCGAGCTCGCCCCGGCACGCAAAACACTTTTGTAACTTGTAAACCCATTCACTTTCGGTTCCCTTTCGAGTAGTAACATAAAAACGGTTTTACCATAGCTTTTACCAATCAAACGTAACAGATGAGGATAAAGAAAATGGAAACGAATTTTGTAATAATTTGAATATAGAAAGATTATCAGAAGAACAAAAACAATCTTGTGAAGGAGAAATATTTCTTGAAGAAATTACAGCCATTCTTAACAGTTTTGAGAGTAACAAATCTCCTGGTAATGATGGAATACTAATAGAAGTTTACAAAAGTTGCTGAGAATTAATTTATGATTCATTTATGGAATGTGCGAGGGAGTGTTTCAACCACGGCGAAATGTCTAGCTCTCAAAGAAAAGCAATTATAACTCTTATAGAAAAGCAAAATAAATATCGAACTCTCATTGAAAATTGGAGGCCAATCTCTCTTATTAACGTGGATGCAAAAATAATTTCAAAAGTGATTGCTTTAAGATTAAAGAAAGTTTTACCGAATATCATACATCATAATCAAACAGGTTATGTTGAAGATCGCTATATTGGTGAGACTATTCGATCAATTTTTCGATATAATGGAATTTACAGACAGTAAGAATATTCCAGGTATCTTGATTTTCATTGAGTTAAAAAAAGCTTATCTTAGCTGTTGAATGCTTGGCAATCTCCATTCGTCAAAATGTTGATATCAAAGGAATTAAAATACGCATACGATACCACAGCAACCCTGTCTGATGAAAATTCTGCAAAAACGCTATTTGAAGAACTAGAAGTATTTAAGAACTTGTGTGGGTTGGAGATAAATAGTTCTAAAACAGAAGGAGTGTGGATTGGTTCGCTTAAAAGAAAAGACGAAAAACCGTTAGGTATTAAATGGCCAAGTGAACCCATTAAAGCTTTAGAAACCTTTTTTACATATGACCTATCATTATTTTACGAAAAAAACTTTCAAGAGAAGGTTGACAGCATAAAGCAGCTGACAAATATATGGTCATCTAGAGGACTGTCCATTTATGATTAAGTAACTATAATCAAATCATTACTTCTTCCGAAACTAGTTTTTATATCCTCGGTTCTTTCACTTCCAAGTAAAATCATCAAACAAGTAGACAGTTTGATTTTCTCCTTTTTATGGAATGGAAAGGATAAAGTAACAAGGCTCTCTTCAATAAACAGTTATGAAGACGGTGGCATTAAAATGACAGATATTGAAAGCTTGGTCAAAGCTGTACGATTAGCTTGTGTATAACGTATTTTCAGCGATAACGAAAGTACGCGGAAATTCTACTTGTTTTATGGTAAAGTAACCATAATCAAATAATTACTTCTTCCAAAACTAGTTTTTATATCCTCGGTTCTTTCACTTCCAAGTAAAATCATGAAACAAGTAGACAGTTTGATTTTCTCCTTTTTATGGAATGGAAAGGATAAAGTAACAAGGCTCTCTTCAATAAACAGTTATGAAGACGGTGGCATTAAAGTGACAGATATTGAAAGCTTGGTCAAAGCTGTACGATTAGCTTGGGTAAAACGTATTTTCAGCGATAACGAAAGAACGCGGAAATTCTACTTGTTTTATCTCCTACGTAATGATGGTGGTCTTTTGATTTTTAAATGTAATTATGCAATGGACGATTGTTTAATTAACTCAGCAAAAAGATCCTATAGTACAAAACAAAAGTAATAGATTAGAGATAAAGCGCAGGATTACAAGGATTGAAGTGGATTACAGTTTAGCTGGAAATCAAAGTTGCCTTTGTTTGCTGGAGAGGCAGTGTCAATCGGGACATTTATCTGAAACTAGAATGCGTACGTTATGACGGCTCAGTCTATTTGGAGCTGCTTTACTTCATTCCATTTGCTTAGTCAATGTTTTGTAAGATAGAAAGCTAAACGGTTTGTTTGTCATAACTTAGGAGATATTTGTTGGCTCCTAGGAGAAAAATAACGGAGCCTCTTCGTCAATATTTCGGGCATTATCTGTTTCAGCCGTCGCACGTCGTGAATACTCTTCGTAAATGCATAGTAATGACACTGTCCCGCCAAAATGTTAAAATGTCGCTTAGCTTATTTCCACGTTATATCGCCAAATGGCACAAAATAAACAACTTGGTTGGATAAAAATATCTCAAAGTACAAAACAAAAGAAGTAGTTTATTGCTAAATCGCAGGATTGCAAGGATTGAAGTGGATTACAGTTTAGCTGGAAATCAAGGTTTTCTTTGTTTGCTGGAGAGGCAGTGTCAATCGTGACATTTATCTGAAACCAGAATGCGTACGTTATAACGGCTCAGTCTATTCTGAGCTGCTTTACTTCATTCCATTTGCTTAGTCAATGTTTTGTAAGATAGAAAGCTAAACGGTTTGCATGTCATAACTTATGAGTAAATTGTTGGCTGCCAGGAGAAACATTACGGAGCCTCTTCGTCCATGTTTCGTTAATTTTCGGTTTTAGCCTCGCACTTCGTGAATACTCTTCGTAAATACATATTGATGACAATGTCTCGCCGAAATGGCAATTTGTGGCTTAGCTTATTTCCAGTTTACATCGCCAAATGGCACAAAATATACAACTTGGTTGGATAAAAATATTCCATAGAACAAAATAAAAGTAGTCTTTTAGAGATAAAGCGCAGGATTGCAAGGATTGAAGTGGATTACAGATTTGCTGGAAATCAAAGTTGCCTTTGTTTGCTGTAGAGGCAGTGTCAATCGTCGCATTTATCGGGTCTTTCTGCATGTACCGGTATCCATGAACCACTCATTGTCTTCTATTGTTTGTGAGGTATTGTATTTTTGGTCTTGTTTTGCATTTGTATTATTGTCGTTCTTTGTTCTTTTTGTTTTACGTAATATGTGACCGCTACATGCACAATCTACTTATTTATCTGAATCCAAAATGCGTGCGTTATAACGGCTCAGTTTATTTTGAGCTTCTTTACTTCGTTGCATTTGCTAAGTTAATGTTTGTAAGGTGGAAAAATCAATTGTTTGTTTGTCATAACTTATGAGTCATTTGTTGGCTCCTAGGAGAACAATTACGGAGCCTCTTCGTCAATATTTCGGGCATTTTTGGTTTTAGCCGTCGCACTTCGTGAATAGTGTTGGTAAATGCATACTGATGAGATTGTCCCACCGAAATGGCAAAATGTCGCTTAACTTATTTCCACGTTATATCGCAAAATGGCACAAAATATACAACTTTGTTGGATAAAAAGATCCTTTAGTAGAAAACAAAAGTAATAGATTAGAGATAAAGCGCAGGATTACAAGGATTGAAGTGGATTACAGTTTAGCTGGAAATCAAAGTTGCCTTTGTTTGCTGGAGAGGCAGTGTCAATCGGGACATTTATCTGAAACTAGAAAGCGTACGTTATGACGGCTCAGTCTATTTGGAGCTGCTTTACTTCGTTCCATTTGCTTAGTCAATGTTTGTAAGATAAAAAGCTAAAAGGTTTGCTTGTCATAACTTATGGGTCATTTGTTGGCTCCTTGGCGAAAAATTACGGAGCCTCTTCGGCAATTTTTCGTTAATTTTCGGTTTTAGCCTCGCACTTCGTGAATACCCTTCGTAAATGCATACTAATGACACTGTTCCGCCGAAGTGGCGAAATGTCGCTTATTTCCACGTTATATCGACAAATGGCACAAAATGTACAACTTAGTTGGATTAAAAGATCCTATAGTACAAAATAAAGTAGACGTTTGGAGACAAAGTGCAGGATTGCAAGGATTGAAGTGGATTACAGTTTAGCTGGTAACCAAAATTGCCTTCGTTTGCTGGAGAGGCAGTGTCAATCGTGACATTTATCTGAAACGAGAATGCGTACGTTATAAGGGCTCGGTCTATTTTGAGCTGCTTTACTTCATTCCATTTGCTTAGTCAATGTTTTGTAAGATAGAAAGCTAAACGGTTTGTTTGTCATAACTTAGGAGATATTTGTTGGCTCCTAGGAGAAAAATTACGGAGCCTCTTCGTCAATATTTCGGGCATTATCGGTTTTAGCCGTCGCACGTCGTGAATACTCTTTGTAAATGCATAGTAATGACACTGTCCCGCCAAAATGTTAAAATGTCGCTTAGCTTATTTCCACGTTATATCGCGAAATGGCACAAAATAAACAACTTGGTTGGATAAAAATATCTCAAAGCACAAAACAAAAGAAGTAGTTTATTGCTAAATCGCAGGATTGCAAGGATTGAAGTGGATTACAGTTTTGCTGGAAATCAAAGTTGCCTTTGTTTGCTGTAGAGGCAGAGTCAATCGTCGCATTTATCTGAAACCAAAATGCGTGCGTTATAACGGCTCAGTTTGTTTCGAGATTCTTTACTTCGTTGCATTTGCTAAGTCAATGTTTGTAAGGTGGAAAAATAAATTGTTTGTTTGTTATAACTTATGAGTCATTTGTTGGCTCCTAGGAGAAAAATTACGGAGCCTCTTCGTCAATATTTCGGGCATTTTCGGTTTTAGCCATCGCACTTCGTGAATACTCTTCGCAAATGCATACTAATGACACTGTTCCGTCGAAATGGCAATTTGTGGCTTAGCTTATTTCCACATTACATCGCCAAATGGCACAAAATATGCAACTTGGCTGGAGAAAAATATTCCATAGTACAAAATAAAAGTAATATTGAAATTTAGTTAAGTCTGAGTGCCGAAAAAGAACTGACAAAGACAGTCAGACGTTTCGGGGATAACCCCTTCATCAGTGTTTGTGTTACTTTAACGAGACAAACGCTCGTGCACACGCACAATTTGTTGTGTGTACGCTATTCAAAAATATTCAAATAAAACGCGAATTCAAGCGCGCGCTTAGCGCGCATAAATGTGACAGAGAATGAAACTTGAAGCCAATGTAGCCTCATGGAAAATTAGAATTTAAAGTCAATGTTAATTCCACGAGGCGCCAAGGTCTTGTGTAAAAAGATTAGCCTCATTTCTTCTCTCTGTCGTGCGGCAGTTGCTCCCGTGACTTTCTTTATCACCGACACCGACATGTTGTTGATTGAGTGTCCCGGTTGGTTGAAATGTTCGGCAACGGGGAATCCTCCGTTGCAATAGCGTTGGCTGTGATTGTAGCCTTCCACAGAGCGGAGGTGCTCACCGAATCTGTCTGCGAGCCGACGACCAGTCTCCCCAATGTACAAAACTTGACAGCGGGTACAAATGATGTCATAAATGACACTGGTTGTGGTGCAGCTATGGCGTCCTTTGAGGTGTATGATTCCGTTCGTGTGGTTGATATTGGAAGTCCCGCCAGTGAAGGCACATGTCCTGCATCTTGCTCGTTTGCAAGGAAATGTTCCAGCTTGTTCTTGGTCCGGGTGTGATGAAAAGGTGCTGTGAACCAGGATGTCTCGAAAATTGGTATCCCGCCGATAAACGCACATGGACGTGGTGAAAATGTCCTTTGTTCGAGGATCGTCGGTCAGAATACCAAAGTTCCTTAACAAGATTTTCTTGACATCCTGATTCTTTGGGTGGTAAGTAAGTACAAGGCGAACCCTTTCAGATCTCTCAGCAGATGCCGGGTGTCCTGACCTATCTAGGGCATTCTGACGGCTGATGTTTGCTGCCTTTGTTTGACCGGCTGTAACTACCTCGCTTGGGTAGCCTCTCTCCTTGAAATAAGACGCCATCTCGTTAGATTTGTTGTTGTAGTCCTCCTGGTCGGAACAGATGCGACGCAGGCGAAGAAATTGACTATAAGGGATGGCGTTCTTGCAAGGAGGAGGGTGAGATGACTCGTAGTGAAGGTAGTTGTGAGTGTCTGTAGGTTTGTAGTGGATAGAGGTTGTTATCTTGTTCTCAGTTATGGAGAGGCGGAGGTCTAAAAAAGGAATCGATGTCTCGTTAATTTCAAAGGTGTACTTGAGTGCAGGATGATATGTTGAACAGAAGCTTATGAAATCTTCGAGATCTTGGCGGGAACCAGAAGTAGCACCAACGACGTCATCGATGTAGCGTTTGTACAATTCAGGTCTGTCGCCTTGGTAGTCCTGGAGCATTCTGTTCTCGACATACCCAACGTAGAGACAAGCGTAGTTGGGGCCCATTTTCGTACCCATAGCAACTCCTCCGACTTGTTGGTAGTAGCTGTCGTTAAATTCAAAGGAGTTGAGGTGAAGGACCAACTCCGCCAAGCGAACAAGGGTATCCGTTGGGGGTTCCTGTTTAGGACGCAGGTTTAGATGGTGTTTTAAACTCTCAAGTCCTTCGTTATTGGGAATGACTGTGTAGAGTGATTTGATATCCATGGTGAAGAGATATCGATTAGGGCCGGCAAAAGTGAACGAATCCATGATTTGAAGGGCGTGGTTTGTGTCTTTAACATATGTAGGAAGTTGTTTGACCAGAGGGGCCATGACGGAATCAAGATATGCAGAGATGTTGGAGGTTGGACAATTGCATGCTGATACTATTGGTCTGCCGGGATTGCCAGTCTTGTGAATTTTTGGAAGAAGATAGAACTTAGAAGTTCTAGGGTCATCGACACGAAGATTTTTCGCCTGAGGAGGTAACTCGCAAGTGCTGATGGCTTGATCGACATTGTTTACAACTTCCTTTTGATGATTCTCTGTGGCATTAGTGTCAGTGGCTTTGTAAAAGCGGTCATCACCAAGCTGATTTAAAGCCTCCTGTTGGTACAAATCTCGCCGCCAGACAACAACAGCGCCACCCTTGTCTGCCGGTTTGATAATGACATCTGTCCGATTTCGTAGTGATTGCAGTGCCAATTGTTCGTCACGTGAAAGGTTTTGTTTGTTCACTCGCCTGTTAAAATCAAGTTGATCAATTTCATCACGACAGCGGTCAATGTAATGTTCTAGTGCTGGAAAGGTGCCGATTGGCGGTGTCCACTTGGATTGTTTCGGTTTTAGTTCATTGAAGAATGTTTCGTCACTAGGGTCTAAGATTGACGTTTCGTTCTCAGCATTTTCCTTGTCGTAAAAAAATGCTTTCAGCCGAAGCCGTCTGAAATATTTTTCACAGTCCTCTCTAGTCGTAAACTCATCCACTTTAGGTTTTATTGGAACGAAAGTTAGCCCTTTGCGAAGAACTGACCTTTCGGCTTCCGTTAATTCAAGATCGTCGGGGATAGTTTTCACAACCCTTTCGTGACTTACGTCGTTCATAGAATCGTGATCGACACCGTCTCGGAGGTTTGGTGTTTGTTCCCGTTTATGAGAATGGAGTTTCTTGAATTTGCAATCTTTGATGTTGCTAAGGTAACTAAACCAGTCACGGTTGTGAATATGTATAGGCTGACTAATGCGATTGTAAAGATGTTGCTGTTCATGGTTTGCGCACAAGCGGCGTAGGTTGGCACGTTGATCAGCGATTTTGATTGACAAGTTATCACGTACTGTGCACATGTGTGTTAGTGTAGTGCGCATTAGTTTACGAGAATGTGACAAATTTTGTTTGCTTACATTTTTTCGATATCCGTTATGCGCTGCTCCATTCAGTGAAGGATGAAAGTGGGTCCGAAAACCAACAGGAATGAGTCCGTGCTTGAGGCAGGATCCAATGAAATTTATATGGCTGGTATATTTGGTTTTGCTGAGAGTATCTCGACCCAGGGAGAATGCCACGGACGATATTTCTTCTGGGAAGAAATAAAAGTACTCTTTTAGAGATAAAGCGCAGGATTGCAAGGATTGAAGTGGATTACAGATTTGCTGGAAATCAAAGTTGCCTTTGTTTGCTGTAGAGGCAAAGTCAATCGTCGCATTTATCTGAAACCAAAATGCGTGCGTTATAACGGCTCAGTTTGTTTTAAGATTCTTTACTTCGTTGCATTTGCTAAGTCAATGTTTGTAAGGTGGAAAAATAAGTTGTTTTTTGTCATATCTTATGGGTCATTTGTTGGCTCCTAGGAGAACAATTACGGAGCCTCTTCGTCAATATTTCGGGCGTTTTCGGTTTTAGCCATCGCACTTCGTGAATACGCTTCGTCAATGCATACTAATGACTCTGTTCCGCCAAAATGGCAAAATGTCGCTTAACTTATTTCCACGTTATATCGCAAAATGGCACAAAATATACAATTTTGTTGGATAAAAAGATCCTTTAGTACAAAACAAAAGTAATGGATTAGAGATAAAGCGCAGGATTACAAGGATTGAAGTGGATTACAGTTTAGCTGGAAATCAAAGTTGCCTTTGTTTGCTGGAGAGGCAGTGTCAATCGGGACATTTATCTGAAACTAGAATGCGTACGTTATGACGGCTCAGTCTATTTGGAGCTGCTTTACTTCGTTCCATTTGCTTAGTCAATGTTTGTAAGATAAAAAGCTAAAAGGTTTGCTTGTCATAACTTATGGGTCATTTGTTGGCTCCTTGGCGAAAAATTACGAAGCCTCTTCGGCAATTTTTCGTTAATTTTCGGTTTTAGCCTCGCACTTCGTGAATAACCTTCGTAAATGCATACTAATGACACTGTTCCGCCGAAGTGGCGAAATGTCGCTTAACTTATTTCCACGTTATATCGACAAATGGCACAAAATGTACAACTTAGTTGGATAAAAAGATCCTATGGTACAAAATAAAATTAGTAGTTTGCAAATAAAGCGCAGGATTTCAAGGATTCAAGAGGATTACAGTTAAGCTTGAAATGAAAGTTGAATTTGTTTGCTGTAGAGGCGGTGTCAACGTCGCACTTATCTGAAACCAAAATGCGTTTGTTATAACGGCTCTGTCTATATTAAGCTGCTTTACTTCGTTGCATTTGCTAAGTTAATGTTTGTAAAATGGAAAAAATAAATTGTTTGTCATAACTTATCAGTCATTTGTTGGCTCCTGGGAGAAACATTACGGAGCCTCTTCGTCAATATTAATTAGTTATACATATTAAATTAGTTAAACGTAATTTAAATTTTTTGTCTTCATATTGAATTGTATTGTTTTTTATGTGTTATTTAATATTTTCAATATTATTGTAGTTTATACCAGATGAAGAGCCACCTTTGTGAAAACGCTGATATTAAACCATTATTTTATTTATTTATTTATTTCGGGCATTTTTGGTTTTAGCCATCGCACTTCGTGAATACTCTTCGTAAATGCATAGTAATGACACTGTCCCGCCAAAATGACAAATGTCCCTTAGCTTATTTCCACGTTATATCGCCAAATGGCACAAAATATACAACTTGGTTGGATAAAAATATCTCAAAGTACAAAACAAAAGAAGTAGTTTATTGCTAAATCGCAGGATTGCAAGGATTGAAGTGGATTACAGTTTAGCTGGAAATCAAGGTTTTCTTTGTTTGCTGGAGAGGCAGGGTCAATCATAACATTTATCTGAAACCAGAATGCGTACGTTATAACAGCTCAGTCTATTTTGAGCTGCTTTACTTCATTCCATTTGGTTAGTCAATGTTTGTAAGATAGAAAGCTAAAAGGTTTGCAGGTCATAACTTATGAGTAAATTGTTGGCTCCCAGGAGAAAAATTACGGAGCCTCCTCTGCCATTTTTCGTTAATTTTCGGTTTTAGCCTCGCACTTCGTGAATACTCTTCGTAAATGCATATTGATGGAATGTCTCGCCGAAATGGCAATTTGTGGCTTAGCTGATTTCCACTTTACATCGCCAAATGGCACAAAATATACAACTTGGTTGGATAAAAATATTCTATACTACAAAATAAAAGTAGTCTTTTAGGTCTCAAAAAATATGTTTTTTCCTAGCCATTTTCAATGATGTCATAATGACGTCACAATGAGACATCGACACTGTCAATCTACTAACCTTATAATTTTGTACTATCTGCTAAATTTAAAGTCTAAAGCGGTAATACTTTAGGAGTTATGATGGGGTACGTTTTAAGACATATCAGTGTCCGTACATGAAGCTGGTCATCACAGCAGGGACAAGCCATGGAGCAGTGAGTACACGCTCTTTTGTGCTCCGCATTTGTACTCTATTTAGACCTTTTTAAGACTATCACGACCAAACCAACTATCAAACTATGACTATGATATAAGGACCTAGTGCTACTCTAGGAAACTATTTTCCCAACCGAAAGTGTTTGCTTTTGCGTAGTCAGCAGTTTATCTTTAGATATTTAACCCTCCCCTCAAGAAATCACTTTATGGCTTTTAGAGACAAAGGACGAGGGTTTATCTATACTTTTATGATAGATGTAGTTGATACAGCAGGAAAGGAACACTTTGGTGTAAGTTTCGCGTGAATTCATCATTGTGCTCAGGAGTAATTAATAACTGAATAATTAATTAGCTGCAAATTTCAGCCGTTAATAACATCGTCAGATCTTGTGTCTATGGCAGCGTTTATATCAATCGAGTTAGATCCCAAAGTGATCTAACGGTGTAACTAAAGTCAAGGAAACAGCTTCTAAAACGTGCGAGTTATTAACAGTTGAATTTTGTCCAATATGGCGGACCCAAAAGTGCGTCAAACATGCAAACGAGGCTATAGTTTGAACGTTAATATCTCTGATGGCATTTTATCACACTTCGTCAAATTCGCAAGATATATACAACGACTTTAATAGTATTTGCCAATACACTCGACGTTATTATCGACTCAACGGTTTGTTTCTAGCCTTGTTTACAAGTTTTTCAAACATGGACACGAGGCTACAATTTGATCGTTAATTTCTCTGAGGGGATTACATCAAACAAATTCAAATTTGCAGGATATATATGATGATATGATATGATATGATATGATATGATATGATATGATATGATATGATATAATATAATATAATATAATATAATATAATATAATATAATATAATATAATATCATGCTTATAATGGTGACCAAGCAGCGAAGGATGTCTTGAAGGTAAAAAGACAGAGTACCGTACAACAAGGACAAAGACATTAACTGGAACACGTTTCGCTCCGATTATCGCCACTGTGCAGTTCTTTACCAAGCAGCGGATGCTTTGGGCCTCGAAATGCTACAAAGGTGCGCCTAACGGGCCTTGGGGTGCATGTCCTGGATCTCTCAGCAACGAGATATTGATGACCTAGCCTCGAGGGTGGTACAAAGGTGCGCCAAACGGGCCTTGGGGTGCATGTCGATGATCTCTCAGCAATGACAGATTGATGACCAAGCCTCAAGAGCCCTTGACACTGAGACATTTTATGGAATGTACAAGTTAACGCTAGACTGTGCGCCAGAAAAGTTTCACTTAAACGAAGATCAAACAGGTGGCGATGCAGATAAGGACATTGAGAGAGACGAGGAAGAGAAGAAGTCCAGGAAAAGAAAAGCCACACCAACAGACAGTGAGAGCGACTACGAACCTGTAAAGAAGGCAAAGGAGAAAACAGCAAGTGCCCTTACAACAGACAGCGAGAGCGATTTCCAAGCGCCCGTAAAGAAAACGAAAACGAAAACAGCAAGTCCCCTGAAGAGCGATGACGAAGCGCCCGTAAAGAAAACGAAAAAGGAAAACAACAAGTCCCCTGAAGAGCGACAGCGAGCAGAACAAAAGAAGCCATCATAACGAGAGGATGTGTAAAATAACAGGCTGCTTCTCTTACGGCTACAACCTTCAACGTCATATACAAATGCACGTGAGAAAGGGCGGCATAGAAGAGGAAAACATTCCCCGTTTGATCTAGCTCATTTGAGGCCAGTTCGACGATTTTGAGATCTGGTGTGCTCAAAAATGAGATTTTGCCAAAACTTGCTCCGCACGGCGCGAAACGTACGTTTTGTGCATTTTTCACAGAAATGCACTGTTTTCGCTTTTTTGCGATGATTTGAGGTCAGGAATACGATTTTGAGTTCTGGTTAGCTCAAAAGTGAGATTTTGGCAAAACTTGCTCCGCACGGCCCGAAAAGCACGTTTTGTTCATTTTTCATAGAAATGCACTATTTTCGCTTTTTTGCGATGATTTGAGGTCAGGACGACGATTTTGAGATCTGGTGAGCTCAAAAGTGAGATTTTGCCAAAACCTTGCTCCGCACGGCCCCAAACGCACGTTTTGTGCACTTTTCATAGAAATGTACTGTTTCGCGTTTTCGCGATGATTTGAGACCAGAACGACGATTTTGAGATATAGTGAGCTCAAAAGTGAGATTTTGCCCAAACTTGCTCCGCAGGACCCGAAACGTACGTTTTGTTCATTTTTCATAGAAATGCACTGTTTTCGCTTTTTTGCGACGTATTGAGGTCAAGAAGACGATTTTGAGATCTGGTGAGCTCAAAAGTGAGATTTTGGCAAAACTTGCTCCGCACGGCCCGAAACACACGTTTTGTGCACTTTTGATAGCAATGCACTATTTTCGCTTTTTTGCGACGATTTGAGGTCAGGACGACGATTTTGAGATCTCGTGAGCTCAAAAATAAGATTTTGGCAAAACTTGATCCGCACGGCCCCAAACGTGCGTTTTGTGCATTTTTCAAAGAAATGCACTGTTATCGATTTTTTGCGATGATTTGAGGTCAGGACGACGATTTTGAGATCTGGTGAGCTCAAAAATGAGATTTTGCCAAAACTTGCTCCGCACGGCCCGCGAAACGTACGTTTTGTTCATTTTTCATAGAAATGCACTATTTTCGCTTTTTTGCGATGATTTGAGGTCGGGACGACGATTTTTAGATCTGGTGAGCTCAAAAGTGAGGTTTTGGCAAAACGTGCTCCGCACGACCCGAAACACGCGTTTTGTGCAGTTTTCATAGAAATGCACTGTTTTCGCTTTTTGGCGATGATTTGAGACCAGTTCGACGGTTTTGAGATCTGGCGAGCTCAAAAGTGAGATTTTGCCAAAACTTGCTCCGCACGGCCCGAAACGCACGTTTTGTGCTTTTTTCATAGAAATGCACTGTTTCGCGTTTTGGCGATGATTTGAGACCAGAACGACGATTTTGAGATCTAGTGAGCTCAAAAGTGAGATTTTCCCCAAACTTGCTCCGCACTGCCCGAAACGTACGTTTTGTGCATTTTTCAGAGAAATGCACTGTTTTCGCTTTTTTGCGATAATTTGATGTCAGGAATACGATTTTGAGATCTGGTGAGCTCAAAAGGGAGATTTTGCCAAAACTTGCTCCGCACGGCTCCAAACCTGCGTTTTGTGCATGTTTCATAGAAATGCACTGTTTTTGCTTTTTGGCGATGATTTGAGGTCAGTTTTTTTTTTCGCTTTTTGAAGAGTTAGATTGTGAAGAAAATATAATCATTGGGGGTAACTTTAACTATCCTCTTGACTCTAAGCTGGATAAGAAAGGTGGCGTTATCGTACCTAGAAAAATAGTTACAGACAATATTGAATGTTTCCAAAATGAATTGGGCCTTGTTGACGTTTGGAGAATTAAAAATCCGCAATCTAGAAGTTACACTTGGAGCCAAAAATCTCCACCAATTTTCTGTCGTTTAGATTACTGGCTGATATCAAACAACTTACAGGATTTTTTAAATACAACCGATCATTCCAGCTATAAAAACTGATCATGCAATTTAACCGACTCCAATCAAAACTTAAAGGCGTCCAGCTTCTGGAAAATGAACGTCTCTCTTCTTAAAGGTCCGAATTATCTGGAAGAATTAAAACAAAATATTCCACTTTGGAAAACAACAAGAAGCGAGAATTTATCAGACGAAAGGTGCATCTGGGATTGGATTAAGTATAATATTCGGAACCATGGTATTTTGTTCTTGAAAAAGAAAGCCAAAGAAAGATCTGCAATGGAAAAAAAAATTACAACAAGTATACGAGGAAGCAACTAAAAAATTCGAACAGGACCCATCCGACTCTAACCTAAATACTCTAAATGAAGCAAAAGAAACTCTAGAAAGTTGTTATGAGGAGAAACCAAGGGATGTGTAATTATTTGCGCAAGGGCACGATGGCACGAGCATGGCGAGAGAAGTACAAAATACTTTCTAAATTTATGGAAGGTAATCACGTCAAAAAACATATAAGAAAACTATTAATAAGTGGTGCCATTACATCTGATCCTTTTGGGATACTGAACGAATAAAAACGATTTTACCATAGCTTTTACCAATCAAACGTAACGGATGAGGATAAAGAAAATGGAAACGAATTTTTTAATAATTTGAATATACGAAGATTATCAGAAGAACAAAAACAATCTTGTGAAGGAGAAATATTTGTTGAAGAAATTACAGCCATTCTTAATAGTTTTGAGAGTAACAAATCTCCTGGTAATGATGGAATACTAATAGAATTTTACAAAAGTTTTATGATCCATTTGAGGAATGTGCGAGGGAGTGTTTCAACCACGGCGAAATGTCTAGCTCTCAAAGAAAAGTAATTATAACTCTTATAGAAAAGCAACATAAATATCGATTTCTCATTGAAAATTGGAGGCCAATCTCTCTTATTAACGTGGATGCAAAACTAATTTCAAAAGTGATTGTGATTGTGATTGTGATTTCTTTACCGAATATCATACATCATAATCAAACAGGTTATGTTGAAGATCGCTATATTGGTGAGACTATTCGATCAATTTTCGATATAATGGCATTTACAGACAGTAAGAAGATTCCAGGTATCTTGATTTTCATTGACTTTAAAAAAAGCTTTCGACTCTTAAGAATGGCATTATCTTTTCAGTTGCCTTGAGGCCTTTAATTTTGGCCTCAATTTTATAAATTGGGTCAAAATGTTTTATACAAATATTCAAAGCTGTGTAATAAATAATGGAATGGCATCAGACTATTTTACTTTAGAACGTGGTGTGAGGCAGGGTGATCCCTTGTCCCCCTACCTCTTTATCTTAGCTGTTGAAGGCTTGGCAATCTCCATTTGTCAAAATGTTGATATCAAAGGAATTAAAATAGGAAATTATGAAGCCAAGCTATTGCAATACGCAGACGATAGATACCACAGCAACCCTGTCTGATGAAAATTCTGCAAAAACGCTATTTGAAGAACTAGAAGTATTTAAGAACTTGTGTGGGTTGGAGATAAATAGTTCTAAAACATAAGGAATGTGGATTGGTTCGCTTAAAAGAAAAGAAGAAAAACCGTTTGGTATTAAATAGCCAAGTGAACCCATTAAAGCTTTAGGAACCTTTTTTACATATGACCTATCATTATTTTACGAAAAACACTTTCACGAGAAGGTTGACAGAATAAAGCAGCTGACAAATATATGGTCATCTATAGGACTGTCCATTTATGGTAAAGTAACTATAACCAAATCATTACTTCTTCCAAAACTAGTTTTTATATCTTCGGTTCTTTCACCTCCAAGTAAAATCATCAAACAAGTGACTTGACTTACTTACTTGACTTAATCCTGTTAATTCCCTGGGGAACATAGGGCTGCAACCACACTCTTCCAGCGGACTCGGATCAGGGAAGTCTTCCTCAGTTCGGCCTATGTCGTTCCGGCGGCGTTGATTTCAGCGTGCGTACTCCTCCGCCAGGTCTGTCTTGGCCGGCCCACTTTGCGCTTTCCCTGGGAGTTCCAATCAAGGGACTGCCTGGTGACATTCGCTGTTGGCTTTCGCAAAGTGTGTCCGATCCAAGTCCACTTCCTTTTCTTGATCTCTTGCTCGATGGGGGTCTGCCTTGTGCTCTCCCAGAGGTCCTCGTTGGATATCACCTCTGGCCATCTGATGTTGAGGATGTTACGTAGGCATCTGTTGATGAAGGTTTGCAGCTTGTGAGAGTTCGCCTTTGTAGTGCGCCATGTCTCCGAACCATAAAGTAGAACTGACTTCACGTTGGAGTTGAAGATCCTGATCTTATTGTGTCGGGACAGTGCTGAGGATCTCCAGATTGGGCGCAGAGTGCGAAAGGCATGCCTGGCTTTATTGATGCGGCTCTTGATGTCTTCGTCCGTTCCCCCGTCCTTGCTCACTACACTGCCAAGGTAAACAAATTTGTCAACCTCTTTGATGACTTCCTGGTGTAGTTTGATAGGGGTTTGTTTCTGTGGTTAATTCTCATGACTTCAGTCTTGCCTGTGTTGATCTTGAGTCCAGTTTTCTCGGCTTCATCCGCAACACTGTCCAGCTTTTCCTGGGCGTCTTGACGTTTATGGGAGAGGAATGCGATGTCATCAGCGAAATCCAGGTCCTCTAACTGTGTGGTGAAGGTCCACTGGATCCCTGTCCTCCCTGTTGTCGACTGCCGCATGACCCAGTCAATCACCATCAGGAAGATTGTTGGTGAGAGAATGCAGCCCTGCCGGACGCCGGTCTGTACAGTGAATGGTTCTGTCAGTTTCCCGTCGTGGATTACCTGGCAAGTGGCATTTTCATAGAGCTGCCGGATAATGTTGACGAGCTTCGGTGGAAATCCGTAGTGGTGCATCAGCTTCCAACTGACCTCTCTGTCGACGCTGTCGAACGCCTTCTGAAAGTCAATGAAGACGCTGTACAGGGGGTCTGCCACTCCAGAGACTGTTCGATGATGATTCTCATAGTCGCTATAAGGTCAGTGCAGGATCGGTCTTGGCGGAATCCTGCCTGTTCCTCCCGGAGTGTCTTGTCCAATGCCGTCTTCAGCCTCTCCAAGATGATCCTGGAGAGAACCTTTCCCGGTATGGACAGGAGCATGATGCCTCTCCAGTTGTTGCAGGATGAGAGATCCCCCTTCTTAGGTAGTTTCACCAAGTGTCCCTTCTTCCAGTCGTCTGGCACGATCTCACTCTCCCAGATTTTCTTCAGGAGCGGGTGCAGCATGTCGGTGGAGGTCTGGATATCAGCCTTCAGGGCTTCAGATGGTATGCTGTCAGGGCCTGCTGCTTTGCCGGACTTGAGGGACTTGATGGCCTTGATGATCTCGGTTTTGGTTGGGGGGTTGATGTTAATGTCAAGTAGCTGGGTTGCTGGTAAAATGACTGGCATGACTGGTGGTGATGGTCTGTTGAGTGTCTCCTGGAAGTGCTCCACCAATCTTGCTCTTTGGTCATCCTCTCTCGTGAGGGTTTCTCCTTTCTTGTCTTTGACCGGTCTCATGGGGCTATTGTTTTTTCCGGAGAGTGTCCTTGTTATTTCGTACAGTCTTTTCATGTTTCGTTTGCCCGCTGCTGTTTCTGCTTCTTCCGTGAGGTCATGGATGAATCTCCTCTTGTCGTTTCTAGCACTTCTCTTGACTTGCCGGTTGATATCCCAGTACTGAGCCTGCAGTTCACGCTTGTGTTCTTGGTCACCTGTCTGGTTGATCAGGTCTTTCAGGCGTTTCCTGTCCGTGATAAGGTCCCAAGTGTCAGATGTTATCCACTCTTTCCGTTTCCTGGTCTTTTTCCCTAGGACTTCGTTGCATGTTGTTGTCCAGGTTTCTCTCAGGTTTTGCCAGTGTTCCTCAATCGTCTCGTCAGGTAATGTGTCGAGAGCGCTGAACCTGTTTCTCAGCTCGCATCTGAAGGCGGTAATCTTTTCGGTTTCTGTCAGACAGTGCACTTTGTACTTATAAGATGGTCTTTCTGCCTGGTCTCTGTAGGCTTTCAGCTTGATCTTAAGCGCTGCGATGACGAGGTGGTGGTCTGAGGCTACATCGGCTCCCCGCATGACTCGAACGTTGAGAAGGCTTCTTCGCCATTTCCTGCCGATGGTAATGTGGTCGATCTGGTTTGCCGTTCTTCCATCCGGCGACGTCCAAGTGGTCTTGTGGATCGTCTTGTGGGGGAAGATGGTGCCTCCAATGACCAGGTCGTTGGAGGTGCAGAATTCAGCAAAGAGCTCTCCGTTCTCATTCTGTACCCCTGTTCCATGCTTGCCCATGATGACTTCTCTGTCCGTGTTGTCGGTTCCCACTTTGGCATTGAGGTCTCCCATGAGGATCTTCAGGTCCCTTCTCGGTGTTTTGTCCAGGACAGCTTGAAGCTGCTCGTAGAAGTCTTCCTTAACCTCTTCATCCGCCGTGTTGGTGCGGGCGTAGCACTGGAGGATGGTGACTTTCCTGCCCTTTGAGTTGAATCTAGCTGTTATAATTCTTGGTGACATTGGTTCCCATGACAGTAGTGCTCGTGTTGCTTCAGGTGTCATCAGCAACCCAACTCCATGCATGTGTGGCTGGCCTTCTTCGTACCCAGAGTAAATGATGGTGTCTCCGGATGTGAGTCGCATGCGGCCTGTTCCTGTCCATCTTGTCTCACTTTGGCCAAGTATCTTCAAGTTGTAGCGGTGCATTTCTTGGCTCACTTGTGCTGTTTTTCCCGTCTCGTATAATGTTCGGATGTTCCAGGTCCCTATCCTGGCTTTGGTCTTGGGTGTCAGAAGAGTTATCGGCGCACTGGTTTCCCGAAGGCTTTCGCCGGGTCGCGTCATGAGCTCTACTGGAGAGGTCTCTTCCTCGACCAAGCCGCTTTGTGGATTTGTGGTTGTAGTTTCTGTAAAGTGTGTGTGTTTTTTTTTACAGGATTGGGTTGTTGGCCCAATGCCTAACCCCTAAACCTAGAGGGCCGGTGGAATGCTCTTAGTCTGGTCTCTACCCTTTGACCTGTCCGGCTTGAGTGGCCCTACCAGGAGACGAATCTCCCGCCGGCATAGCTCTCGGGGTCATCGAGACACGCAAGCCTCCCAGCCAACGACAAGGCTGCATTCCTATGGGAAGATCAAACAAGTAGACAGCTTGATTTTCTCTTTTTTATGGAATGGAAAGGATAAAGTAACAAGGCTCTCTTCAATAAACAGTTTTGAAGACGGTGGCATTAAAATGACAGATATTGAAAGCTTGGTCAAAGCTCTACGATTAGCTTGGCTAAAACGTATTATCAGCGATAACGAAAGTACGTGGAAATTCTACTTGTTGCACCTCCTACGTAATGTTGGTGGTCTTTTGCTTTTTAAATGTAATTATCAATTATTCAATTAACTCAGTTTTCTACAGAGAACTTTCAGAATGTTGGTTAGAATTTCGAAATCTCTTTTTAGCTAATAAAAAACGGCTCTGTATAATTTGGAATAACAAAGATATAAGAATAGATGCAAAAACCAGTTTTTTATAAATCTTATTATGACTCGGGGATACGTATCATTAAAGATCTCTTGTTCAATCTCGACAATATAGAATCCTTTAATGTAATTAACAACATAGTTGAGAAAGCTAATTTTCTTACATGGACAGGTCTTAGGCGCGCAATTCCTTCTTCTTTGAAAATAATAGAGTACACTACCTTTACAGATAATACTTATTTTATAAAGGGAAATGAGATTTTTGACATAGTGGAAAGGAAAACGAAAGACTATTATTATTTAATAATATCAAATAAAGCACAATTACCTAGTAATGCAAAGAATTTAAAACATTATTTTGGCTTATCTGACGAAGACTTAAAAATTGCTTACAACCTTCCCCACTTAACAGCACAGGAGCCTTACGTTAAATCCTTTCAATATAAAGTTTTAAATTCAATACTTTACATCAATGCAAAACTTTTTAAAATTGGATATCTCCAGCATGACAAATGTACTTTCTGCAAGACTGAACAGGAAACATTATGTCACTTTCTCTTTTACTGTCGACACTCACATATGTTGTGGAAAAATGTTGAACAGTATTATTTAACAATAACAAAGGAATTTCACGGGTTGCGTTTACGAGAGGTTATAATTGGAATAACGATGTGAAAATGTCCCTTGTTAAATTATCTGATATTAATTGGTAAATTGTATTTATGGGATTGCAGAAAGAAACAGGTACTTCCAAACACAAAAGGTTTCAAAATTAAAAGTAAGAATTAAACACCAAGTTGAAAAATATATTTCCACTAAGAATAATAAACTAGAAACCTTTTATGAAAAATGGCCAAAACACATTTCCCCCTTTTAATTAAGTTCGTGTGTATGCTTTTGTGTGTATGTTCGTGTGTGGTTTTGTTTTATCTTAGGTTGTACTGTAAATAATTGTCAATTTCTCTTTTATCAACATAATTAAGCATTAATACAAGCCTCATTCAGCAATTGCGCGGCTGGTCTTTGGCTGTAATGTATATAATCTGTGAAATCTTGACAATTGTAAGTATGTCTGTTATGGCGGTTGTTGAGAATATTGTAATTTTTTCTTTTTAAGTAGTTCTTTGTAATTAAAGTAAAAAATTATAATAATAATAATAATAATAATAATAAAACTGTTTTCGCTTCTTGGCGATGATTTGAGGCCAGTACGACGATTTTGAGATCTGGTGTGCTCAAAAGTAAGATTTTGCCAAAACTTGCTCCGCACGGCCCCAAACTTGCGTTTTGTGCACTTTTCATAGAAATGCACTGTTTTCGCTCTTTTGCGATGATCTGAGGCCAGTACGACGATTTTGAGATCTGGAGTGCTCAAAAGTGAGATTTTGCCAAAACTTGCTCCGCACGGCCCGAAACGTACGTTTTGTGCAGTTTTTATAGTAATGCACTGTTTTCGCTTTTTGGCGATGATTTGAGGTCAGTACGACGATTTTGAAATGTGGTGTGCTGAAAAGTAAGATTTTGCCAAAACTTGCTCTGCACGGCCCCAAACGTGCGTTTTGTGCACTTTTTATAGATATCGCACTGTTTTCCAGAGTTGGCGATCATTTGAGTCCAGCAGGATGATTTTCAGATCTGGTGTGCTAAAAAGTGAGATTTTTTCTAAAACGTGCTCCGCGCGGCCCCAAACGTTTCATTTTGTGCACTTTTCATATATAGAAATGCACTTTTTTCGCTTTTTGGCGATGATTTGAGGCCAGTACGACGATTTTGAGATCCGGTGTGCTCAAATGTGAGATTTTGCGAAAACTTGCTCCGCACGGCCCTAAACGTGCATTTTATGCGGTTTTCATACAAATGCACTGTTTTCGCTTTTTGAAGACAGATTGTGAAGAAATATAATCATTGCAAGTGATTTTAACTGTCCTCTTGACTCTAAGCTGGATAAGAAAGGTGGGGTTATGGTACCCATAAAAATGGTTATAGACAATATTGAATGTTTCCAAAATGAATTGGGCCTTGTTGACGTTTGGAGAATTAAAAATCCGCAATCTAGAAGTTACACTTGGAGCCAAAAATCTCCACCAATTTTCTGTCGTTTAGATTACTGGCTGATATCAAACAACTTAAAGGATTTTGTAAATACAACCGATCATTCCAGCTATGAAAACTAATCATGCAGCAATTGAGTTGAATTGAACCGACTCCAATCAAACCTTAAAGGGGCCCGGCATCTGGAAAATGAACGTCTCTCTTCTTGAAGATCCCAATTATCTGGGAGAGTTAAAACAAAATATTCCACTTTGGAAAACAACAGGAAGCGAGAATTTATCAGACAAAAGGTGTATCTGGGATTGGATTAAGTATAATATTCGGAACCATGGTGTTTTGTTCTTGAAAAAGAAAGCCAAAGGAAGATCTGCAATGGAAAAAAACTTACAACAAGTATACGAGGAAGCAACTAAAAAATTCGAACAGGATCCTTCCCACTCTAACCTAAATACTCTAAATAGAGCAAAAGAAACTCTAGAAAGTTATTATGAGGAAAAACCAAGGAGTATGTAATTATTCGCGCAAAGGCACGATGGCACGAGCATGGCGAGAGAAGTACAAAATACTTTCTAAATTTAGAGAAGGGTAATCACGTCAAGAAACATATAAGAAAACCATTAATAAGTGGTGCCATTACACCTGATCCTTTTGGGATACTGAACGAATAAAAACGATTTTACCATAGCTTTTACCAATCAAACGTAACAGATGAGGATAAAGAAAATGGAAACGAATTTTTTAATAATTTGAATATACCAAGATTATCAGAAGAACATAAACAATCTTGTGAAGGAGAAATATTTGTTGAAGAATTTACAGCCATTCTTAACAGTTTTGAGAGTAACAAATCTTCTGGTAATGATGGAATACTAATAGAAGTTTACAAAAGTTGCTGAGAATTAATTTATGATCCATTTATGGAATGTGCAAGGGAGTGTTTCAACCACGGCGAAATGTCTAGCTCTCAAAGAAAAGCAATTATAACTCTTATAGAAAAGCAACATAAATATCGAACTCTCATTGAAAATTGGAGGCCAATCTCTCTTATTAACGTGGATGCAAAAATAATTTCAAAAGTGATTGCTTTAAGATTAAAGAAAGTTTTACCGAATATCATACATCATAATCAAACAGGTTATGTTGAAGATCGCTATATTGATGAGACTATTCGATCAATTTTCGATATAATAGAATTTACAGACAGTAAGAATATTCCAGGTATCTTGATTTTCATTGACTTTAAAAAAGCTTTCGACTCTTAAGAATGGCATTATCTTTTCAGTTGCCTTGAGGCCTTTAATTTTGGCCCCAATTTCATAAATTGGGTCAAAATGTTTTATACAAATATTCAAAGCTGTGTAATAAATAATGGAATGGCATCAGACTATTTTACTTTAGAACGTGGTGTGAGGCAGGGTGATCCTTTGTCCCCCTACCTCTTTATCTTAGCTGTTGAAAGCTTGGCAATCTCCATTCGTCAAAATGTTGATATCAAAGGAATTAAAATAGGAAATTATGAAGCCAAGCTATTGCAATACGCAGACGATAGATACCACAGCAACCCTGTCTGATGAAAATTCTGCAAAAACGCTATTTGAAGAACTAGAAGTATTTCAGAACTTGTGTGGGTTGGAGATAAATAGTTCTAAAACAGAAGGAATGTGGATTGGTTCGCTTAAAAGAAAAGAAGAAAAACCGTTTGGTATTAAATGGCCAAGTGAAACCATTAAAGCTTTAGGAACCTTTTTTACATATGACCTATCATTATTTTAAGAAAAAAACTTTCAAGAGAAGGTTGACAGCATAAAGCAGCTGACAAATATATGGTCATCTAGAGAACTGTCCATTTATGGTAAAGTAACCATAACCAAATCATTACTTCTTCCAAAACTAGTTTTTATATCTTCGGTTCTTTCACCTCCAAGTAAAATCATCAAACAAGTAGACAGTTCGATTTTCTTCTTTTTATTGAATGGAAAAGATAAAGTAACAAGGCTCTCTTCAATAAACAGTTATGAAGACGGTGGCATTAAAATGACAGATATTGAAAGCTTGGTCAAAGCTGTACGATTAGCTTGGCTAAAACGTATTTTCAGCGATAACGAAAGTACGTGGAAATTCTACTTGTTACATCTCCTACGTAATGTTGGTGGTCTTTTGCTTTTTAAATGTAATTATGCAATGAACGATCTTTTAATTAACTCAGTTTTCTACAGAGAACTTTCAGAATGTTGGTTAGAATTTCGAAATCTCTTTTTAGCTAATAAAGAACGGCTCTGTATAATTTGGAATAACAAAGATATAACAATAGATGGAAAACCAATTTTTTATAAATCTTATGACTCGGGGATACGTATCATTAAAGATCTCTTGTTCAATCTCGACAATATAGAATCCTTTAATGTAATTAATAACATAGTTGAGAAAGCTAATTTTCTTACATGGACAGGTCTTAGGCGGGCAATTCCGTCTTCTTTGAAAATAATAGAGTACACTACCTTTACAGATAATACATAATGCACTGTTTTCGCTTTTTGGCGATGATTTGAAGTCAGTATGACGATTTTGAGATCTGGTGTGCTCAAAAGTAAGATTTTGCTAAAACTTGCTCCGCACGGCCCCAAACGTTCGTTTTGTGCACTTTTCATAGAAATGCACTGTTTTCTCTTTTTGGTGATGATTTGAGGCCAGTACAACGATTTTGAGATCTGGTTGCTAAAAAGTGAGATTTTGTGAAAACTTGCTCCGCACGGCCCGAAACGTACGTTTTGTGCATTTTTCATAGAAATGCACTGTTTTCGCGTTTTGGCGATGATTTGAGGCCAATGCGACGAGTTTGAGATCCGGTGTGCTCAAAAGTGAGATTTTGCCAAAACTTGCTCCCCACGGCCCGTTACGTACGTTTTGTGCATTTTTCATAGAAATGCACTGTTTTCGCTTTTTTGCGATGATTTGAGTTCAGTACGACGATTTTGAGATCTGGTGAGCTGAAAAGTGAGATTTTGCCAAAAGTTGCTCCGCACGGCCCGAAACGTACGTTTTGTGCATTTTTCATAGAAATGCACTGTTTTCGCTTTTTGCGTTGATTTGAGGCGAGTACGACGATTTTGAGACCTGGTATGCTAAAAAGTGAGATTTTGCCTAAACTTGCTCCGCACGGCCCCAAACGTGCGTTTTGTGCATTTTTCATAGAAATGCACTGTTTTCGCGTTTTGGCGATGATTTGAGGCCAGTGCGACGATTTTCAGATCTGGTGTGCTCGGAAGTAAGATTTTGCCAAAACTTGCTCCGCACGGCCCCAAATGTGCGTTTTGTGCGTTTTCGTGGAAGTGCACTGTTTTCGCTTTTTGGCGATGATTTGAGGTCGGGTTTTTTTTTTCGCTTTTTGAAGACTTAGATGGTGAAGAAAATATAATCATTGAAGGTGATTTTAAGGTGGCGTTATGGTACCTAGAAAAATGGTTATAAACAATATTGAATGTTTCCAAAATGAATTGGGCCTTGTTGACGTTTGGAGAATTAAAAATCCGCAATCTAGAAGTTACACTTGGAGCCAAAAATCTCCACCAATTTTCTGTCGTTTAGATTACTGGCTGATATCAAACAACTTACAGGATTTTGTAAATACAACCGATCATTCCAGCTATAAAAACTGATCATGCAGCAATTGAGTTGAATTGAACCGACTCCAATCAAACCTTAAAGGGGCCCGGCATCTGGAAAATGAACGTCTCTCTTCTTGAAGATCCGAATTATCTGGGAGAGTTAAAACAAAATATTCCACTTTGGAAAACAACAGGAAGCGAGAATTTATCAGACAAAAGGTGTATCTGGGATTGGATTAAGTATAATATTCGGAACCATGGTGTTTTGGTCTCGAAAAAGAAAGCCAAAGAAAGATCTGCAAGGGAAAAAACTTACAACAAGTATACGAGGAAGCAACTAAAAAATTCGAACAGGACCCTTCCGACTCTAACCTAAATACTCTAAATGAAGCAAAAGAAACTCTAGAAAGTTAGTATGAGGAAAAACCAAGGGGTGTGTAATTATTCGCGCAAGGGCACGATGGCACGAGCGTGGCGAGAGAAGTACAAAATACTTCTAAAATTTAGAGAAGGGTAATCACGTCAAAAAACATATAAGAAAACTATTAATAAGTGGTGCCATTACATCTGATCCTTTTGGGATACTGAACGAATAAAAACGGTTTTACCATAGCTTTTACCAATCAAACGTAACAGATGAGGATAAAGAAAATGGAAACGAATTTTGTAATAATTTGAATATAGAAAGATTATCAGAAGAACAAAAACAATCTTGTGAAGGAGAAATATTTGTTGAAGAAATTACAGCCATTCTTAACAGTTTTGAGAGTAACAAATCTCCTGGTAATGATGGAATACTAATAGAATTTTACAAAAGTTTTATGATCCATTTGAGGAATGTGCGAGGGAGTGTTTCAACCACGGCGAAATGTCTAGCTCTCAAAGAAAAGTAATTATAACTCTTATAGAAAAGCAACATAAATATCGATTTCTCATTGAAAATTGGAGGCCAATCTCTCTTATTAACGTGGATGCAAAACTAATTTCAAAAGTGATTGTGATTGTGATTGTGATTTCTTTACCGAATATCATACATCATAATCAAACAGGTTATGTTGAAGATCGCTATATTGGTGAGACTATTCGATCAATTTTCGATATAATGGCATTTACAGACAGTAAGAAGATTCCAGGTATCTTGATTTTCATTGACTTTAAAAAAAGCTTTCGACTCTTAAGAATGGCATTATCTTTTCAGTTGCCTTGAGGCCTTTAATTTTGGCCTCAATTTTATAAATTGGGTCAAAATGTTTTATACAAATATTCAAAGCTGTGTAATAAATAATGGAATGGCATCAGACTATTTTACTTTAGAACGTGGTGTGAGGCAGGGTGATCCCTTGTCCCCCTACCTCTTTATCTTAGCTGTTGAAGGCTTGGCAATCTCCATTTGTCAAAATGTTGATATCAAAGGAATTAAAATAGGAAATTATGAAGCCAAGCTATTGCAATACGCAGACGATAGATACCACAGCAACCCTGTCTGATGAAAATTCTGCAAAAACGCTATTTGAAGAACTAGAAGTATTTAAGAACTTGTGTGGGTTGGAGATAAATAGTTCTAAAACATAAGGAATGTGGATTGGTTCGCTTAAAAGAAAAGAAGAAAAACCGTTTGGTATTAAATAGCCAAGTGAACCCGTTAAAGCTTTAGGAACCTTTTTTACATATGACCTATCATTATTTTACGAAAAACACTTTCACGAGAAGGTTGACAGAATAAAGCAGCTGACAAATATATGGTCATCTATAGGACTGTCCATTTATGGTAAAGTAACTATAACCAAATCATTACTTCTTCCAAAACTAGTTTTTATATCTTCGGTTCTTTCACCTCCAAGTAAAATCATCAAACAAGTGACTTGACTTACTTACTTGACTTAATCCTGTTAATTCCCTGGGGAAAATAGGGCTGCAACCACACTCTTCCAGCGGACTCGGATCAGGGAAGTCTTCCTCAGTTCGGCCTATGTCGTTCCGGCGGCGTTGATTTCAGCGTGCGTACTCCTCCGCCAGGTCTGTCTTGGCCGGCCCACTTTGCGCTTTCCCTGGGAGTTCCAATCAAGGGACTGCCTGGTGACATTCGCTGTTGGCTTTCGCAAAGTGTGTCCGATCCAAGTCCACTTCCTTTTCTTGATCTCTTGCTCGATGGGGGTCTGCCTTGTGCTCTCCCAGAGGTCCTCGTTGGATATCACCTCTGGCCATCTGATGTTGAGGATGTTACGTAGGCATCTGTTGATGAAGGTTTGCAGCTTGTGAGAGTTCGCCTTTGTAGTGCGCCATGTCTCCGAACCATAAAGTAGAACTGACTTCACGTTGGAGTTGAAGATCCTGATCTTATTGTGTCGGGACAGTGCTGAGGATCTCCAGATTGGGCGCAGAGTGCGAAAGGCATGCCTGGCTTTATTGATGCGGCTCTTGATGTCTTCGTCCGTTCCCCCGTCCTTGCTCACTACACTGCCAAGGTAAACAAATTTGTCAACCTCTTTGATGACTTCCTGGTGTAGTTTGATAGGGGTTTGTTTCTGTGGTTAATTCTCATGACTTCAGTCTTGCCTGTGTTGATCTTGAGTCCAGTTTTCTCGGCTTCATCCGCAACACTGTCCAGCTTTTCCTGGGCGTCTTGACGTTTATGGGAGAGGAATGCGATGTCATCAGCGAAATCCAGGTCCTCTAACTGTGTGGTGAAGGTCCACTGGATCCCTGTCCTCCCTGTTGTCGACTGCCGCATGACCCAGTCAATCACCATCAGCAAGATTGTTGGTGAGAGAATGCAGCCCTGCCGGACGCCGGTCTGTACAGTGAATGGTTCTGTCAGTTTCCCGTCGTGGATTACCTGGCAAGTGGCATTTTCATAGAGCTGCCGGATAATGTTGACGAGCTTCGGTGGAAATCCGTAGTGGTGCATCAGCTTCCAACTGACCTCTCTGTCGACGCTGTCGAACGCCTTCTGAAAGTCAATGAAGACGCTGTACAGGGGGTCTGCCACTCCAGAGACTGTTCGATGATGATTCTCATAGTCGCTATAAGGTCAGTGCAGGATCGGTCTTGGCGGAATCCTGCCTGTTCCTCCCGGAGTGTCTTGTCCAATGCCGTCTTCAGCCTCTCCAAGATGATCCTGGAGAGAACCTTTCCCGGTATGGACAGGAGCATGATGCCTCTCCAGTTGTTGCAGGATGAGAGATCCCCCTTCTTAGGTAGTTTCACCAAGTGTCCCTTCTTCCAGTCGTCTGGCACGATCTCACTCTCCCAGATTTTCTTCAGGAGCGGGTGCAGCATGTCGGTGGAGGTCTGGATATCAGCCTTCAGGGCTTCAGGTGGTATGCTGTCAGGGCCTGCTGCTTTGCCGGACTTGAGGGACTTGATGGCCTTGATGATCTCGGTTTTGGTTGGGGGGTTGATGTTAATGTCAAGTAGCTGGGTTGCTGGTAAAATGACTGGCATGACTGGTGGTGATGGTCTGTTGAGTGTCTCCTGGAAGTGCTCCACCAATCTTGCTCTTTGGTCATCCTCTCTCGTGAGGGTTTCTCCTTTCTTGTCTTTGACCGGTCTGATGGGGTTATTGTTTTTTCCGGAGAGTGTCCTTGTTATTTCGTACAGTCTTTTCATGTTTCGTTTGCCCGCTGCTGTTTCTGCTTCTTCCGTGAGGTCATGGATGAATCTCCTCTTGTCGTTTCTAGCACTTCTCTTGACTTGCCGGTTGATATCCCAGTACTGAGCCTGCAGTTCACGCTTGTGTTCTTGGTCACCTGTCTGGTTGATCAGGTCTTTCAGGCGTTTCCTGTCCGTGATAAGGTCCCAAGTGTCAGATGTTATCCACTCTTTCCGTTTCCTGGTCTTTTTCCCTAGGACTTCGTTGCATGTTGTTGTCCAGGTTTCTCTCAGGTTTTGCCAGTGTTCCTCAATCGTCTCGTCAGGTAATGTGTCGAGAGCGCTGAACCTGTTTCTCAGCTCGCATCTGAAGGCGGTAATCTTTTCGGTTTCTGTCAGACAGTGCACTTTGTACTTATAAGATGGTCTTTCTGCCTGGTCTCTGTAGGCTTTCAGCTTGATCTTAAGCGCTGCGATGACGAGGTGGTGGTCTGAGGCTACATCGGCTCCCCGCATCACTCGAACGTTGAGAAGGCTTCTTCGCCATTTCCTGCCGATGGTAATGTGGTCGATCTGGTTTGCCGTTCTTCCATCCGGCGACGTCCAAGTGGTCTTGTGGATCGTCTTGTGGGGGAAGATGGTGCCTCCAATGACCAGGTCGTTGGAGGTGCAGAATTCAGCAAAGAGCTCTCCGTTCTCATTCTGTACCCCTGTTCCATGCTTGCCCATGATGACTTCTCTGTCCGTGTTGTCGGTTCCCACTTTGGCATTGAGGTCTCCCATGAGGATCTTCAGGTCCCTTCTCGGTGTTTTGTCCAGGACAGCTTGAAGCTGCTCGTAGAAGTCTTCCTTAACCTCTTCATCCGCCGTGTTGGTGGGGGCGTAGCACTGGAGGATGGTGACTTTCCTGCCCTTTGAGTTAAATCTAGCTGTTATAATTCTTGGTGACATTGGTTCCCATGACAGTAGTGCTCGTGTTGCTTCAGGTGTCATCAGCAACCCAACTCCATGCATGTGTGGCTGGCCTTCTTCGTACCCAGAGTAAATGATGGTGTCTCCGGATGTGAGTCGCATGCGGCCTGTTCCTGTCCATCTTGTCTCACTTTGGCCAAGTATCTTCAAGTTGTAGCGGTGCATTTCTTGGCTCACTTGTGCTGTTTTTCCCGTCTCGTATAATGTTCGGATGTTCCAGGTCCCTATCCTGGCTTTGGTCTTGGGTGTCAGAAGAGTTATCGGCGCACTGGTTTCCCGAAGGCTTTCGCCGGGTCGCGTCATGAGCTCTACTGGAGAGGTCTCTTCCTCGACCAAGCCGCTTTGTGGATTTGTGGTCGTAGTTTCTGTAACGTGTGTGTGTTTTTTTTACAGGATTGGGTTGTTGGCCCAATGCCTAACCCCTAAACCTAGAGGGCCGGTGGAATGCTCTTAGTCTGGTCTCTACCCTTTGACCTGTCCGGCTTGAGTGGCCCTACCAGGAGACGAATCTCCCGCCGGCATAGCTCTCGGGGTCATCGAGACACGCAAGCCTCCCAGCCAACGACAAGGCTGCATTCCTATGGGAAGATCAAACAAGTAGACAGCTTGATTTTCTCCTTTTTATGGAATGGAAAGGATAAAGTAACAAGGCTCTCTTCAATAAACAGTTTTGAAGACGGTGGCATTAAAATGACAGATATTGAAAGCTTGGTCAAAGCTCTACGATTAGCTTGGCTAAAACGTATTATCAGCGATAACGAAAGTACGTGGAAATTCTACTTGTTGCACCTCCTACGTAATGTTGGTGGTCTTTTGCTTTTTAAATGTAATTATCAATTATTCAATTAACTCAGTTTTCTACAGAGAACTTTCAGAATGTTGGTTAGAATTTCGAAATCTCTTTTTAGCTAATAAAAAACGGCTCTGTATAATTTGGAATAACAAAGATATAAGAATAGATGCAAAAACCAGTTTTTTATAAATCTTATTATGACTCGGGGATACGTATCATTAAAGATCTCTTGTTCAATCTCGACAATATAGAATCCTTTAATGTAATTAACAACATAGTTGAGAAAGCTAATTTTCTTACATGGACAGGTCTTAGGCGGGCAATTCCGTCTTCTTTGAAAATAATAGAGTACACTACCTTTACAGATAATACTTATTTTATAAAGGGAAATGAGATTTTTGACATAGTGGAAAGGAAAACGAAAGACTATTATTATTTAATAATATCAAATAAAGCACAATTACCTAGTAATGCAAAGAATTTAAAACATTATTTTGGCTTATCTGACGAAGACTTAAAAATTGCTTACAACCTTCCCCACTTAACAGCACAGGAGCCTTACGTTAAATCCTTTCAATATAAAGTTTTAAATTCAATACTTTACATCAATGCAAAACTTTTTAAAATTGGATATCTCCAGCATGACAAATGTACTTTCTGCAAGACTGAACAGGAAACATTATGTCACTTTCTCTTTTACTGTCGACACTCACATATGTTGTGGAAAAATGTTGAACAGTATTATTTAACAATAACAAAGGAATTTCACGGGTTGCGTTTACGAGAGGTTATAATTGGAATAACGATGTGAAAATGTCCCTTGTTAAATTATCTGATATTAATTGGTAAATTGTATTTATGGGATTGCAGAAAGAAACAGGTACTTCCAAACACAAAAGGTTTCAAAATTAAAAGTAAGAATTAAACACCAAGTTGAAAAATATATTTCCACTAAGAATAATAAACTAGAAACCTTTTATGAAAAATGGCCAAAACACATTTCCCCCTTTTAATTAAGTTCGTGTGTATGCTTTTGTGTGTATGTTCGTGTGTGGTTTTGTTTTATCTTAGGTTGTACTGTAAATAATTGTCAATTTCTCTTTTATCAACATAATTAAGCATTAATACAAGCCTCATTCAGCAATTGCGCGGCTGGTCTTTGGCTGTAATGTATATAATCTGTGAAATCTTGACAATTGTAAGTATGTCTGTTATGGCGGTTGTTGAGAATATTGTAATTTTTTCTTTTTAAGTAGTTCTTTGTAATTAAAGTAAAAAATTATAATAATAATAATAATAAAAAAACTGTTTTCGCTTCTTGGCGATGATTTGAGGCCAGTACGACGATTTTGAGATCTGGTGTGCTCAAAAGTAAGATTTTGCCAAAACTTGCTCCGCACGGCCCCAAACTTGCGTTTTGTGCACTTTTCATAGAAATGCACTGTTTTCGCTCTTTTGCGATGATCTGAGGCCAGTACGACGATTTTGAGATCTGGAGTGCTCAAAAGTGAGATTTTGCCAAAACTTGCTCCGCACGGCCCGAAACGTACGTTTTGTGCAGTTTTTATAGTAATGCACTGTTTTCGCTTTTTGGCGATGATTTGAGGTCAGTACGACGATTTTGAAATGTGGTGTGCTGAAAAGTAAGATTTTGCCAAAACTTGCTCTGCACGGCCCCAAACGTGCGTTTTGTGCACTTTTTATAGATATCGCACTGTTTTCCAGAGTTGGCGATCATTTGAGTCCAGCAGGATGATTTTCAGATCTGGTGTGCTAAAAAGTGAGATTTTTTCTAAAACGTGCTCCGCGCGGCCCCAAACGTTTCATTTTGTGCACTTTTCATATATAGAAATGCACTTTTTTCGCTTTTTGGCGATGATTTGAGGCCAGTACGACGATTTTGAGATCCGGTGTGCTCAAATGTGAGATTTTGCGAAAACTTGCTCCGCACGGCCCTAAACGTGCATTTTATGCGGTTTTCATACAAATGCACTGTTTTCGCTTTTTGAAGACAGATTGTGAAGAAATATAATCATTGCAAGTGATTTTAACTGTCCTCTTGACTCTAAGCTGGATAAGAAAGGTGGGGTTATGGTACCCATAAAAATGGTTATAGACAATATTGAATGTTTCCAAAATGAATTGGGCCTTGTTGACGTTTGGAGAATTAAAAATCCGCAATCTAGAAGTTACACTTGGAGCCAAACATCTCCACCAATTTTCTGTCGTTTAGATTACTGGCTGATATCAAACAACTTAAAGGATTTTGTAAATACAACCGATCATTCCAGCTATGAAAACTAATCATACAGCAATTGAGTTGAATTGAACCGACTCCAATCAAACCTTAAAGGGGCCCGGCATCCGGAAAATGAACGTCTCTCTTCTTGAAGATCCCAATTATCTGGGAGAGTTAAAACAAAATATTCCACTTTGGAAAACAACAGGAAGCGAGAATTTATCAGACAAAAGGTGCATCTGGGATTGGATTAAGTATAATATTCGGAACCATGGTGTTTTGTTCTTGAAAAAGAAAGCCAAAGGAAGATCTGCAATGGAAAAAAACTTACAACAAGTATACGAGGAAGCAACTAAAAAATTCGAACAGGATCCTTCCCACTCTAACCTAAATACTCTAAATAGAGCAAAAGAAACTCTAGAAAGTTATTATGAGGAAAAACCAAGGAGTATGTAATTATTCGCGCAAAGGCACGATGGCACGAGCATGGCGAGAGAAGTACAAAATACTTTCTAAATTTAGAGAAGGGTAATCACGTCAAGAAACATATAAGAAAACCATTAATAAGTGGTGCCATTACATCTGATCCTTTTGGGATACTGAACGAATAAAAACGATTTTACCATAGCTTTTACCAATCAAACGTAACAGATGAGGATAAAGAAAATGGAAACGAATTTTTTAATAATTTGAATATACCAAGATTATCAGAAGAACATAAACAATCTTGTGAAGGAGAAATATTTGTTGAAGAATTTACAGCCATTCTTAACAGTTTTGAGAGTAACAAATCTTCTGGTAATGATGGAATACTAATAGAAGTTTACAAAAGTTGCTGAGAATTAATTTATGATCCATTTATGGAATGTGCAAGGGAGTGTTTCAACCACGGCGAAATGTCTAGCTCTCAAAGAAAAGCAATTATAACTCTTATAGAAAAGCAACATAAATATCGAACTCTCATTGAAAATTGGAGGCCAATCTCTCTTATTAACGTGGATGCAAAAATAATTTCAAAAGTGATTGCTTTAAGATTAAAGAAAGTTTTACCGAATATCATACATCATAATCAAACAGGTTATGTTGAAGATCGCTATATTGATGAGACTATTCGATCAATTTTCGATATAATAGAATTTACAGACAGTAAGAATATTCCAGGTATCTTGATTTTCATTGACTTTAAAAAAGCTTTCGACTCTTAAGAATGGCATTATCTTTTCAGTTGCCTTGAGGCCTTTAATTTTGGCCCCAATTTCATAAATTGGGTCAAAATGTTTTATACAAATATTCAAAGCTGTGTAATAAATAATGGAATGGCATCAGACTATTTTACTTTAGAACGTGGTGTGAGGCAGGGTGATCCTTTGTCCCCCTACCTCTTTATCTTAGCTGTTGAAAGCTTGGCAATCTCCATTCGTCAAAATGTTGATATCAAAGGAATTAAAATAGGAAATTATGAAGCCAAGCTATTGCAATACGCAGACGATAGATACCACAGCAACCCTGTCTGATAAAAATTCTGCAAAAACGCTATTTGAAGAACTAGAAGTATTTAAGAACTTGTGTGGGTTGGAGATAAATAGTTCTAAAACAGAAGGAATGTGGATTGGTTCGCTTAAAAGAAAAGAAGAAAAACCGTTTGGTATTAAATGGCCAAGTGAAACCATTAAAGCTTTAGGAACCTTTTTTACATATGACCTATCATTATTTTACGAAAAAAACTTTCAAGAGAAGGTTGACAGCATAAAGCAGCTGACAAATATATGGTCATCTAGAGAACTGTCCATTTATGGTAAAGTAACCATAACCAAATCATTACTTCTTCCAAAACTAGTTTTTATATCTTCGGTTCTTTCACCTCCAAGTAAAATCATCAAACAAGTAGACAGTTCGATTTTCTTCTTTTTATTGAATGGAAAAGATAAAGTAACAAGGCTCTCTTCAATAAACAGTTATGAAGACGGTGGCATTAAAATGACAGATATTGAAAGCTTGGTCAAAGCTGTACGATTAGCTTGGCTAAAACGTATTTTCAGCGATAACGAAAGTACGTGGAAATTCTACTTGTTACATCTCCTACGTAATGTTGGTGGTCTTTTGCTTTTTAAATGTAATTATGCAATGAACGATCTTTTAATTAACTCAGTTTTCTACAGAGAACTTTCAGAATGTTGGTTAGAATTTCGAAATCTCTTTTTAGCTAATAAAGAACGGCTCTGTATAATTTGGAATAACAAAGATATAACAATAGATGGAAAACCAATTTTTTATAAATCTTATGACTCGGGGATACGTATCATTAAAGATCTCTTGTTCAATCTCGACAATATAGAATCCTTTAATGTAATTAATAACATAGTTGAGAAAGCTAATTTTCTTACATGGACAGGTCTTAGGCGGGCAATTCCGTCTTCTTTGAAAATAATAGAGTACACTACCTTTACAGATAATACATAATGCACTGTTTTCGCTTTTTGGCGATGATTTGAAGTCAGTATGACGATTTTGAGATCTGGTGTGCTCAAAAGTAAGATTTTGCTAAAACTTGCTCCGCACGGCCCCAAACGTTCGTTTTGTGCACTTTTCATAGAAATGCACTGTTTTCTCTTTTTGGTGATGATTTGAGGCCAGTACAACGATTTTGAGATCTGGTTGCTAAAAAGTGAGATTTTGTGAAAACTTGCTCCGCACGGCCCGAAACGTACGTTTTGTGCATTTTTCATAGAAATGCACTGTTTTCGCGTTTTGGCGATGATTTGAGGCCAATGCGACGAGTTTGAGATCCGGTGTGCTCAAAAGTGAGATTTTGCCAAAACTTGCTCCCCACGGCCCGTTACGTACGTTTTGTGCATTTTTCATAGAAATGCACTGTTTTCGCTTTTTTGCGATGATTTGAGTTCAGTACGACGATTTTGAGATCTGGTGAGCTGAAAAGTGAGATTTTGCCAAAAGTTGCTCCGCACGGCCCGAAACGTACGTTTTGTGCATTTTTCATAGAAATGCACTGTTTTCGCTTTTTGCGTTGATTTGAGGCGAGTACGACGATTTTGAGACCTGGTATGCTAAAAAGTGAGATTTTGCCTAAACTTGCTCCGCACGGCCCCAAACGTGCGTTTTGTGCATTTTTCATAGAAATGCACTGTTTTCGCGTTTTGGCGATGATTTGAGGCCAGTGCGACGATTTTCAGATCTGGTGTGCTCGGAAGTAAGATTTTGCCAAAACTTGCTCCGCACGGCCCCAAATGTGCGTTTTGTGCGTTTTCGTGGAAGTGCACTGTTTTCGTTTTTTGGCGATGATTTGAGGTCGGTTTTTTTTTCGCTTTTTGAAGACTTAGATGGTGAAGAAAATATAATCATTGAAGGTGATTTTAAGGTGGCGTTATGGTACCTAGAAAAATGGTTATAAACAATATTGAATGTTTCCAAAATGAATTGGGCCTTGTTGACGTTTGGAGAATTAAAAATCCGCAATCTAGAAGTTACACTTGGAGCCAAAAATCTCCACCAATTTTCTGTCGTTTAGATTACTGGCTGATATCAAACAACTTACAGGATTTTGTAAATACAACCGATCATTCCAGCTATAAAAACTGATCATGCAGCAATTGAGTTGAATTGAACCGACTCCAATCAAACCTTAAAGGGGCCCGGCATCTGGAAAATGAACGTCTCTCTTCTTGAAGATCCGAATTATCTGGGAGAGTTAAAACAAAATATTCCACTTTGGAAAACAACAGGAAGCGAGAATTTATCAGACAAAAGGTGTATCTGGGATTGGATTAAGTATAATATTCGGAACCATGGTGTTTTGGTCTCGAAAAAGAAAGCCAAAGAAAGATCTGCAAGGGAAAAAACTTACAACAAGTATACGAGGAAGCAACTAAAAAATTCGAACAGGACCCTTCCGACTCTAACCTAAATACTCTAAATGAAGCAAAAGAAACTCTAGAAAGTTAGTATGAGGAAAAACCAAGGGGTGTGTAATTATTCGCGCAAGGGCACGATGGCACGAGCGTGGCGAGAGAAGTACAAAATACTTTTCAAATTTAGAGAAGGGTAATCACGTCAAAAAACATATAAGAAAACTATTAATAAGTGGTGCCATTACATCTGATCCTTTTGGGATACTGAACGAATAAAAACGGTTTTACCATAGCTTTTACCAATCAAACGTAACAGATGAGGATAAAGAAAATGGAAACGAATTTTGTAATAATTTGAATATAGAAAGATTATCAGAAGAACAAAAACAATCTTGTGAAGGAGAAATATTTCTTGAAGAAATTACAGCCATTCTTAACAGTTTTGAGAGTAACAAATCTCCTGGTAATGATGGAATACTAATAGAAGTTTACAAAAGTTGCTGAGAATTAATTTATGATTCATTTATGGAATGTGCAAGGGAGTGTTTCAACCACGGCGAAATGTCTAGCTCTCAAAGAAAAGCAATTATAACTCTTATAGAAAAGCAACATAAATATCGAACTCTCATTGAAAATTGGAGGCCAATCTCTCTTATTAACGTGGATGCAAAAATAATTTCAAAAGTGATTGCTTTAAGATTAAAGAAAGTTTTACCGAATATCATACATCATAATCAAACAGGTTATGTTGAAGATCGCTATATTGGTGAGACAATTCGATCAATTTTTTGATATAATGGAATTTACAGACAGTAAGAATATTCCAGGTATCTTGATTTTCATTGAGTTAAAAAAAGCTTATCTTAGCTGTTGAAAGCTTGGCAATCTCCATTCGTCAAAATGTTGATATCAAAGGAATTAAAATACGCATACGATACCACAGCAACCCTGTCTGATGAAAATTCTGCAAAAACGCTATTTGAAGAACTAGAAGTATTTAAGAACTTGTGTGGGTTGGAGATAAATAGTTCTAAAACAGAAGGAGTGTGGATTGGTTCGCTTAAAAGAAAAGACGAAAAACCGTTAGGTATTAAATGGCCAAGTGAACCCATTAAAGCTTTAGAAACCTTTTTTACATATGACCTATCATTATTTTGACGAAAAAAACTTTCAAGAGAAGGTTGACAGCATAAAGCAGCTGACAAATATATGGTCATCTAGAGGACTGTCCATTTATGATTAAGTAACTATAATCAAATCATTACTTCTTCCGAAACTAGTTTTTATATCCTCGGTTCTTTCACTTCCAAGTAAAATCATCAAACAAGTAGACAGTTTGATTTTCTCCTTTTTATGGAATGGAAAGGATAAAGTAACAAGGCTCTCTTCAATAAACAGTTATGAAGACGGTGGCATTAAAATGACAGATATTGAAAGCTTGGTCAAAGCTGTACGATTAGCTTGGGTATAACGTATTTTCAGCGATAACGAAAGTACGCGGAAATTCTACTTGTTTTATGGTAAAGTAACCATAATCAAATCATTACTTCTTCCAAAACTAGTTTTTATATCTTTGGTTCTTTCACTTCCAAGTAAAATCATGAAACAAGTAGACAGTTTGATTTTCTCCTTTTTATGGAATGGAAAGGATAAAGTAACAAGGCTCTCTTCAATAAACAGTTATGAAGACGGTGGCATTAAAATGACAGATATTGAAAGCTTGGTCAAAGCTGTACGATTAGCTTGGGTAAAACGTATTTTCAGCGATAACGAAAGAACGCGGAAATTCTACTTGTTTTATCTCCTACGTAATGATGGTGGTCTTTTGATTTTTAAATGTAATTATGCAATGGACGATTGTTTAATTAACTCAGCAAAAAGATCCTATAGTACAAAACAAAAGTAGTAGATTAGAGATAAAGCGCAGGATTGCAAGGATTGAAGTCGATTACGGTTTAGCTGGAAATCAAAGTTGCCTTTGTTTGTCATAACTTAGGAGATATAACGTTCGTTATAACGCCTCAGTTTAGTTTGAGCTTCTTTACTTCGTTGCATTTGCTAAGGTTAATGTTTGTAAGGTGGAAAAATAAGTTGTTTGTTTGTCATATCTTATGATTCAAAGGGACAGACCGCAAATAAATGTGGCTACTAAATATATCTGAATTTCGTAACTGTTCATCAGTAGGATGCCCAAAATGCGTGCAATTCCACAATTGGTTTCGGCTCCATTAAATCCTATACCAATTGCAGAACATTTTAGGAGGAGCCACCCACAGTGTGAGCACAGTTACTGACAAGACATATCAGTTAGGAAAACAACGCAAAATAAATGTAGTACGTTAAATAACGAACTAAGCACACACGTCAACTAAACAAGCTAAGCACGCGCACGACTCAAGGAAAATTGCGCGCGCGCGCACTAGCATTGACCTGAATAGAAGCAATATAGAAATTAAATAGGGGCGCTAGAATAATATAAAGGATCTGAAATAACAAAGGATACGGCGGTGTTTCTCAATTTTGGATTGCTAGTTTAATTTCTCGTAGTGTAGTGCCATATTTCTCAATGATAGCACTATGGCGTTTGAAGAATTTAGTAAATGATTTACGAAGGAGTGAAGATTTGAACCCTTGGTGAAGGAGACGTGATGAAAGTCGGCGAAGTCTATGCATAAAATCCAACTTCGACGTGCAAATTCTAGCATATCTTACCAATTGAGATATATAAACACCATAAGCCGGATTGGCTGGAATGTTGCTGTCCATATGAGGGAAATTGACAATCCGAAATGAGAAGTCATCCCTCTTGTCGTAGACACTGAGATGGAAAGGTGTGTTGTTGTCACCATTCTTGATTCTCGTGTCCAGATAACACACCTCATTTGATGTTAAGGTAGTGTTCTTTAGTTCCAGGTCCGACGGATAAATGTCGCTGATGTGATTTCCAAAATTTTCATTGTTTACGCTCAATAAATCGTCGATATAACGAAAGGTGTTGCTAAATTGGACAGCTATGGTCATATCTTGCTTCATTGTTCTTAGCATGAAGTCATACTCGAAGGTGTGGAGGAACAGATCAGCCAACAAAGGTGCGCTGTTAGTGCCCATAGGTATGCCAATAATTTGCCGAAAAACTGTGTTTCCGAAGCGGACGTAGATATTGTCGATAAGAAAGTCAATAGCGAGGCACAGTTCCCTACAGGAGAAGTAAGTGTACTTCGTAGATTTCCTATCATTAGCCCAGAATGTGTGGAAATTATTGGTTGCTATGAAATTTTTTCCTCTGGTGTTAAAAACCCTTTCAAGTAGATCATGGAGTTGATGTTTAAGTTTAGCGTGTGGAAGGCTAGTATAAAGAGTGGAAAAGTCCCAAGTACTCACATGATTAAGCGAAAGTTGTTTGTCCTGCAATGTGTGAATAACATCCAACGAATTGTTGATGACCCACATGCAATTAACTCCTGTTCGTTCTAAAATAGTCTTGCAATATGAAGTACAGTGACTCTTGACCAGTTTAAGGCACTCAGTTATCAATTTAGAGATCTTAGTAGTAGTGCAGGAACTTGAACCTGCAATAAAACGTGCTTTGTATGGTGTCTTGTGAAGTTTTGGTATCCAATATATTTTGGGCAAATTTTTCTCCTTCTGTTGCAAGGTGATGTGGAATGCATTTTCTAAGGTCGTGTTGTGGGTCCGTATAATCTCATCAGCTGTATCATCTTGTTTTTCATATGTAGAATTAATAGTACTGCCGGAGTTAATGCCAAGTTCTTCCATCAGGGTATGTATGTAGTAATACTTGCAAACAAAAATGATGTTATTGCCAGCTTTGTCCGCAGGCACTAGTACGTACTTTTCTTGTAGTTCTTTCAAGTGTGCCATGACATGTTTGTCTTCTAAGGGTTTATGACTGGGTCTAAAATTACGACGCTGTAGGTTGTTGATTCTATTCTGGATGATCAACTTTACTGTCTCCGACCATTCTTCCAGTGCTGACACATGGCAACCTTCACGTTTACTCCAGTTCTTGGTGTAATCATCTACAGCCTTCGTCAATATCTTCTTGTTTAGATTCCAGTCGACGGTATTCTGCTCCCTATACTTCGGACCTTTCTCCAATAGACGTCTTAGTTTTCTATTCTTAACAATGCGTAGATCTCCAGTAATGACATGGCCATGAGGGTCATAACGAAAAGTGGAAGACGCGCAGTCACAAGATGAAGATGTATTACTATAATCATTGATATTAACGTTATTGAGGGTTTGATTATAATTAAAGATGCTCCTAGAAATGGTGTTCGTGTATTTATAACTTATTAGTGGCGGATCCCGTTCTTGAAAATAGATAGGTACTTTAGATTTAACTAGTTTGTTATGTAAAATGTTAGTTAGGTTAACTTTGTCTATCCCTTTATTGTGAAAATATATCTTAATAAAGCGCCGCTGAGGTTTAGCGCTGGAGTTATAACCTGTACGTACTGGAAAAAATAACCTTTTGCAGCAGATATCTAAAACAATTCTCCTAAAACGTTGATCCCGATTGGCTGCTATAAGCTGCTGACATTCATTGAAAAGTTTATGTAAATTAGGTAATCGGGTGCTATAGAGAGTTGTAAGGAGACGATGCAGGCCACCGTGACCTCCGTTGTACAAATTGCGAAGTTGGTCTAATGTTAACTCGCAAGGACGTCTTGAATTACGACGTCGTCCGTGGCTTCTTTTACGACGTTTACGACGATTGAAAAGGTTAAAAACATTAATACCGGATAGAATATTTGAATTTGAAATGTTTCCAACATGTTGTAATCGATCATTGAGCCCATAAGGATACACAGTGGCGAGTTCTAACATCCAAAAGCGTTCGCGATCTAAGCGTCTAATTGTAACATCCTGCTCGGTCTCACCAGGTCTCTGTGTAATGTGCTCAATAGGTTGTATCCTGATATCTTCTATTGAATGACCAGGTAAGTTGAAATGCCTTGCGATAAATGTGTTTGCATGTTTCTTAATAGAGGAGCGATGACCAGAAAGTCGCTCACTGACTTTCCTTTTTGTTTCTCCAACGTACTGGTGATCGCATTTGGCGCAGCTTATAAGATACACAACATTAGTTGCGGAGCAAGAGAGGTCGCAGTCGCTAATAACGGTATATCGACGGTTGGTCAAGGAACTTCTGAAGAATCTCGAGGGTTGAATTACTCCGCATGTAGCACAGCGTCGTCTATTGCACTTGTCGATAGATATAGATCTACGCGAAGGTACATTTTGCGTTACAGAACAACCATTGTATGTACCGCCCAAAGGTTGTTCTGAGGCCCTTGTTAACCCGGGCGACGACCCAGCCGGTATGAAATTTCTTATATCAGCATTTATCATTGTGAATTGAGTGGCACTTGATGTTAAATTGTAATGGCCATGTATGTGCCGAGACATGGCCGAATTATAGTGGCACAAGATGTTAAATAGTAATGACCGTGTACGTGCCGGGACATGGCCAAATTAAGTACAGTAGCAACAAAATAATATAAGTCTGCTAAGATAACTCCTTAGGGAATTACTTACACCAACCATAGAGGTCTGCATCGGGGACATGAGTCATTTGTTGGCTCCTAGGAGAACAATTACGGAGCCTCTTCGTCAATGTTTCGGGCGTTTTCGGTTTTAGCCATCGCACTTCGTGAATACTCTTCGTCAATGCATACTAATGACTCTGTTCCGCCAAAATGGCAAAATGTCGCTTAACTTATTTCCACGTTATATCGCAAAATGGCACAAAATATACAACTTTGTTGGATAAAAAGATCCTATAGTACAAAACAAATGTAGTCTTTTCGAGATAAAGCGCAGGATTGCAAGGATTGAAGTGGATTACAGATTTGCTGGAAATCAAAGTTGCCTTTGTTTGCTGTAGAGGCAGTGTCAATCGTCGCATTTATCGGGTCTTTCTGCATGTACCGGTATCCATGAACCACTCATTGTCTTCTATTGTTTGTGAGGTATTGTATTTTTGGTCTTGTTTTGCATTTGTATTATTGTCGTTCTTTGTTCCTTTTGTTTTACGTAATATGTGACCGCTACATGCACAATCTACTTATTTATGTGAATCCAAAATGCGTGCGTTATAACGGCTCAGTTTATTTTGAGCTTCTTTACTTCGTTGCATTTGCTAAGTTAATGTTTGTAAGGTGGAAAAATCAATTGTTTGTTTGTCATAACTTATGAGTCATTTGTTGGCTCCTAGGAGAACAATTACGGAGCCTCTTCGTCAATATTTCGGGCATTTTTGGTTTTAGCCGTCGCACTTCGTGAATAGTGTTGGTAAATGCATACTGATGAGATTGTCTCACCAAAATGGCAAAATGTCGCTAAGCTTATTTCCACGTTATATCGCCAAATGGCACAAAATATACAACTTAGTTGAATAAAAAGATCCTATAGTACAAAATAAAAGTAGACGTTCGGAGACAAAGTGCAGGATTACAAGGATTGAGGTGGATTACAGTTTAGCTGGTAACCAAAATTGCCTTCGTTTGCTGGAAAGGCAGTGTCAATCGTGACATTTATCTGAAACCAGAATGCGTACGTTATAAGGGCTCGGTCTATTTTGAGCTGCTTTACTTCATTCCATTTTCTTAGTCAATGTTTTGTAAGATAGAAAGCTAAACGGTTTGTTTGTCATAACTTAGGAGATATTTGTTGGCTCCTAGGAGAAAAATTACGGAGCCTCTTCGTCAATATTTCGGGCATTATCGGTTTTAGCCGTCGCACGTCGTGAATACTCTTCGTAAATGCATAGTAATGACACTGTCCCGCCAAAATGTTAAAATGTCGCTTAGCTTATTTCCACGTTATATCGCCAAATGGCACAAAATAAACAACTTGGTTGGATAAAAATATCTCAAAGTACAAAACAAAAGAAGTAGTTTATTGCTAAATCGCAGGATTGCAAGGATTGAAGTGGATTACAGTTTAGCTGGAAATCAAGGTTTTCTTTGTTTGCTGGAGAGGCAGTGTCAATCGTGACATTTATCTGAAACCAGAATGCGTACGTTATAACGGCTCAGTCTATTCTGAGCTGCTTTACTTCATTCCATTTGCTTAGTCAATGTTTTGTAAGATAGAAAGCTAAACGGTTTGCATGTCATAACTTATGAGTAAATTGTTGGCTGCCAGGAGAAACATTACGGAGCCTCTTCGTCCATGTTTCGTTAATTTTCGGTTTTAGCCTCGCACTTCGTGAATACTCTTCGTAAATACATATTGATGACAATGTCTCGCCGAAATGGCAATTTGTGGCTTAGCTTATTTCCAGTTTACATCGCCAAATGGCACAAAATATACAACTTGGTTGGATAAAAATATTCCATAGAACAAAATAAAAGTAGTCTTTTAGAGATAAAGCGCAGGATTGCAAGGATTGAAGTGGATTACAGATTTGCTGGAAATCAAAGTTGCCTTTGTTTGCTGTAGAGGCAGAGTCAATCGTCGCATTTATCTGAAACCAAAATGCGTGCGTTATAACGGCTCAGTTTGTTTTGAGATTCTTTACTTCGTTGCATTTGCTAAGTCAATGTTTGTAAGGTGGAAAAATAAATTGTTTGTTTTTTATAACTTATGAGTCATTTGTTGGCTCCTAGGAGAAAAATTACGGAGCCTCTTCGTCAATATTTTTAGCATTTTCGGTTTTAGCCATCGCACTTCGTGAATACTCTTCGTAAATGCATACTAATGACACTGTTCCGTCGAAATGGCAATTTGTGGCTTAGGTTATTTCCACATTACATCGCCAAATGGCACAAAATATACAACTTGGTTGGAGAAAAATATTCCATAGTACAAAATAAAAGTACTCTTTTAGAGATAAAGCGCAGGATTGCAAGGATTGAAGTGGATTACAGTTTTTCTGGAAATCAAAGTTGCCTTTGTTTGCTGTAGAGGCAAAGTCAATCGTCGCATTTATCTGAAACCAAAATACGTTCGTTATAACGCCTCAGTTTAGTTTGAGCTTCTTTACTTCGTTGCATTTGCTAAGGTTAATGTTTGTAAGGTGGAAAAATAAGTTGTTTGTTTGTCATATCTTATGGGTCATTTGTTGGCTCCTAGGAGAACAATTAGGGAGCCTGTTCGTCAATATTTCGGGCGGTTTCGGTTTTAGCCATCGCACTTCGTGAATACTCTTCGTCAATGCATACTAATGACTCTGTCTCGCCGAAATGGCAAAATGTCGCTTAACTTATTTCCACGTTATATCGCAAAATGGCACAAAATATACAAGTTTGTTGGATAAAAAGATCCTTTAGTACAAAACAAAAGTAATAGATTAGAGATAAAGCGCAGGATTACAAGGATTGAAGTGGATTACAGTTTAGCTGGAAATCAAAGTTGCCTTTGTTTGCTGGAGAGGCAGTGTCAATCGGGACATTTATCTGAAACTAGAATGCGTACGTTATGACGGCTCAGTCTATTTGGAGCTGCTTTACCTCGTTCCATTTGCTTAGTCAATGTTTGTAAGATGAAAAGCTAAAAGGTTTCCTTGTCATAACTTATGGGTCATTTGTTGGCTCCTTGGCGAAAAATTACGCAGCCTCTTCGGCAATTTTTCGTTAATTTTCGGTTTTAGCCTCGCACTTCGTGAATATCCTTCGGAAATACATACTAATGACACTGTTCCGCCGAAGTGGCGAAATGTCGCTTAACTTATTTCCACGTTATATCGACAAATGGCACAAAATGTACAACTTAGTTTGATAAAAAGATCCTATAGTACAAAACAAATGTAGTCTTTTCGAGATAAAGCGCAGGATTGCAAGGATTGAAGTGGATTACAGATTTGCTGGAAATCAAAGTTGCCTTTGTTTGCTGTAGAGGCAATTTATCGGGTCTTCCTGCATGTACCGGTATCCATGAACCACTCATTGTCTTCTATTGTTTGTGAGGTATTGTATTTTTGGTCTTGTTTTGCATTTGTATTATTGTCGTTCTTTGTTCCTTTTGTTGTACGTAATATGTGACCGGTACATGCTGAATCTTCCCATTTGTCTGAAACCAAAATGCGTGCGTTATAACGGCTCAGTTTATTTGTAGTGTCAATCGTCGCATTTATCGGGTCTTTCTGCATGTACCGGTATCCATGAACCACTCATTGTCTTCTATTGTTTGTGAGGTATTGCATTTTTGGTCTTGTTTTCCATTTGTATTATTGTCGTTCTTTGTTCTTTTTGTTTTACGTAATATGTGACCGCTACATGCAGAATCTACTTATTTATGTGAATCCAAAATGCGTGCGTTATAACGGCTCAGTTTATTTTGAGCTTCTTTACTTCGTTGCATTTACTAAGTTAATGTTTGTAAGGTGGAAGAATCAATTGTTTGTTTGTCATAACTTATGAGTCATTTGTTGGCTCCTAGGAGAACAATTACGGAGCCTCTTCGTCAATATTTCGGGCATTTTTGGTTTTAGCCGTCGCACTTCGTGAATAGTGTTGGTAAATGCATACTGATGAGATTGTCCCACTGAAATGGCAAAATGTCGCTTAACTTATTTCCACGTTATATCGCAAAATGGCACAAAATATACAACTTTGTTGGATAAAAAGATCCTTTAGTAGAAAACAAAAGTAATAGATTAGAGATAAAGCGCAGGATTACAAGGATTGAAGTGGATTACAGATTTGCTGGAAATCAAAGTTGCCTTTGTTTGCTGTAGAGGCAGAGTCAATCGTCGCATTTATCTGAAACCAAAATGCGTGCGTTATAACGGCTCAGTTTGTTTTGAGATTCTTTACTTCGTTGCATTTGCTAAGTCAATGTTTGTAAGGTGGAAAAATAAGTTGTTTTTTGTCATATCTTATGGGTCATTTGTTGGCTCCTAGGAGAACAATTACGGAGCCTCTTCGTCAATATTTCGGGCGTTTTCGGTTTTAGCCATCGCACTTCGTGAATACGCTTCGTCAATGCATACTAATGACTCTGTTCCGCCAAAATGGCAAAATGTCGCTTAACTTATTTCCACGTTATATCGCAAAATGGCACAAAATATACAATTTTGTTGGATAAAAAGATCCTTTAGTACAAAACAAAAGTAATGGATTAGAGATAAAGCGCAGGATTACAAGGATTGAAGTGGATTACAGTTTAGCTGGAAATCAAAGTTGCCTTTGTTTGCTGGAGAGGCAGTGTCAATCGGGACATTTATCTGAAACTAGAATGCGTACGTTATGACGGCTCAGTCTATTTGGAGCTGCTTTACTTCGTTCCATTTGCTTAGTCAATGTTTGTAAGATAAAAAGCTAAAAGGTTTGCTTGTCATAACTTATGGGTCATTTGTTGGCTCCTTGGCGAAAAATTACGAAGCCTCTTCGGCAATTTTTCGTTCATTTTCGGTTTTAGCCTCGCACTTCGTGAATAACCTTCGTAAATGCATACTAATGACACTGTTCCGCCGAAGTGGCGAAATGTCGCTTAACTTATTTCCACGTTATATCGACAAATGGCACAAAATGTACAACTTAGTTGGATAAAAAGATCCTATGGTACAAAATAAAATTAGTAGTTTGCAAATAAAGCGCAGGATTTCAAGGATTCAAGAGGATTACAGTTAAGCTTGAAATGAAAGTTGAATTTGTTTGCTGTAGAGGCGGTGTCAACGTCGCACTTATCTGAAACCAAAATGCGTTTGTTATAACGGCTCTGTCTATATTAAGCTGCTTTACTTCGTTGCATTTGCTAAGTTAATGTTTGTAAAATGGAAAAAATAAATTGTTTGTCATAACTTATCAGTCATTTGTTGGCTCCTGGGAGAAACATTACGGAGCCTCTTCGTCAATATTAATTAGTTATACATATTAAATTAGTTAAACGTAATTTAAATTTTTTGTCTTCATATTGAATTGTATTGTTTTTTATGTGTTATTTAATATTTTCAATATTATTGTAGTTTATACCAGATGAAGAGCCACCTTTGTGAAAACGCTGATATTAAACCATTATTTTATTTATTTATTTATTTCGGGCATTTTTGGTTTTAGCCATCGCACTTCGTGAATACTCTTCGTAAATGCATAGTAATGACACTGTCCCGCCAAAATGACAAATGTCCCTTAGCTTATTTCCACGTTATATCGCCAAATGGCACAAAATATACAACTTGGTTGGATAAAAATATCTCAAAGTACAAAACAAAAGAAGTAGTTTATTGCTAAATCGCAGGATTGCAAGGATTGAAGTGGATTACAGTTTAGCTGGAAATCAAGGTTTTCTTTGTTTGCTGGAGAGGCAGGGTCAATCATAACATTTATCTGAAACCAGAATGCGTACGTTATAACAGCTCAGTCTATTTTGAGCTGCTTTACTTCATTCCATTTGGTTAGTCAATGTTTGTAAGATAGAAAGCTAAAAGGTTTGCAGGTCATAACTTATGAGTAAATTGTTGGCTCCCAGGAGAAAAATTACGGAGCCTCTTCTGCCATTTTTCGTTAATTTTCGGTTTTAGCCTCGCACTTCGTGAATACTCTTCGTAAATGCATATTGATGGAATGTCTCGCCGAAATGGCAATTTGTGGCTTAGCTGATTTCCACTTTACATCGCCAAATGGCACAAAATATACAACTTGGTTGGATAAAAATATTCTATACTACAAAATAAAAGTAGTCTTTTAGGTCTCAAAAAATATGTTTTTTCCTAGCCATTTTCAATGATGTCATAATGACGTCACAATGAGACATCGACACTGTCAATCTACTAACCTTATAATTTTGTACTATCTGCTAAATTTAAAGTCTAAAGCGGTAATACTTTAGGAGTTATGATGGGGTACGTTTTAAGACATATCAGTGTCCGTACATGAAGCTGGTCATCACAGCAGGGACAAGCCATGGAGCAGTGAGTACACGCTCTTTTGTGCTCCGCATTTGTACTCTATTTAGACCTTTTTAAGACTATCACGACAAAACCAACTATCAAACTATGACTATGATATAAGGACCTAGTGCTACTCTAGGAAACTATTTTCCCAACCGAAAGTGTTTGCTTTTGCGTAGTCAGCAGTTTATCTTTAGATATTTAACCCTCCCCTCAAGAAATCACTTTATGGCTTTTAGAGACAAAGGACGAGGGTTTATCTATACTTTTATGATAGATGTAGTTGATACAGCAGGAAAGGAACACTTTGGTGCAAGTTTCGCGTGAATTCATCATTGTGCTCAGGAGTAATTAATAACTGAATAATTAATTAGCTGCAAATTTCAGCCGTTAATAACATCGTCAGATCTTGTGTCTATGGCAGCGTTTATATCAATCGAGTTAGATCCCAAAGTGATCTAACGGTGTAACTAAAGTCAAGGAAACAGCTTCTAAAACGTGCGAGTTATTAACAGTTGAATTTTGTCCAATATGGCGGACCCAAAAGTGCGTCAAACATGCAAACGAGGCTATAGTTTGAACGTTAATATCTCTGATGGCATTTTATCACACTTCGTCAAATTCGCAAGATATATACAACGACTTTAATAGTATTTGCCAATACACTCGACGTTATTATCGACTCAACGGTTTGTTTCTAGCCTTGTTTACAAGTTTTTCAAACATGGACACGAGGCTACAATTTGATCGTTAATTTCTCTGAGGGGATTACATCAAACAAATTCAAATTTGCAGGATATATATGATGATATGATATGATATGATATGATATGATATGATATGATATAATATGATATATGATATGATATGATATGATATGATATGATATGATATGATATAATATAATATAATATAATATAATATAATATAATATAATATAATATCATGCTTATAATGGTGACCAAGCAGCGAAGGATGTCTTGAAGGTAAAAAGACAGAGTACCGTACAACAAGGACAAAGACATTAACTGGAACACGTTTCGCTCCGATTATCGCCACTGTGCAGTTCTTTACCAAGCAGCGGATGCTTTGGGCCTCGAAATGCTACAAAGGTGCGCCTAACGGGCCTTGGGGTGCATGTCCTGGATCTCTCAGCAACGAGATATTGATGACCTAGCCTCGAGGGTGGTACAAAGGTGCGCCAAACGGGCCTTGGGGTGCATGTTGATGATCTCTCAGCAATGACAGATTGATGACCAAGCCTCAAGAGCCCTTGACACTGAGACATTTTATGGAATGTACAAGTTAACGCTAGACTGTGCGCCAGAAAAGTTTCACTTAAACGAAGATCAAACAGGTGGCGATGCAGATAAGGACATTGAGAGAGACGAGGAAGAGAAGAAGTCCAGGAAAAGAAAAGCCACACCAACAGACAGTGAGAGCGACTACGAACCTGTAAAGAAGGCAAAGGAGAAAACAGCAAGTGCCCTTACAACAGACAGCGAGAGCGATTTCCAAGCGCCCGTAAAGAAAACGAAAACGAAAACAGCAAGTCCCCTGAAGAGCGATGACGAAGCGCCCGTAGAGAAAACGAAAAAGAAAAACCACAAGTCCCCTGAAGAGCGACAGCGAGCAGAACAAAAGAAGCCATCATAACGAGAGGATGTGTAAAATAACAGGCTGCTTCTCTTACGGCTACAACCTTCAACGTCATATACAAATGCACGTGAGAAAGGGCGGCATAGAAGAGGAAAACATTCCCCGTTTGATCTAGCTCATTTGAGGCCAGTTCGACGATTTTGAGATCTGGTGTGCTCAAAAATGAGATTTTGCCAAAACTTGCTCCGCACGGCGCGAAACGTACGTTTTGTGCATTTTTCACAGAAATGCACTGTTTTCGCTTTTTTGCGATGATTTGAGGTCAGGAATACGATTTTGAGTTCTGGTTAGCTCAAAAGTGAGATTTTGGCAAAACTTGCTGCGCACGGCCCGAAAAGCACGTTTTGTTCATTTTTCATAGAAATGCACTATTTTCGCTTTTTTGCGATGATTTGAGGTCAGGACGACGATTTTGAGATCTGGTGAGCTCAAAAGTGAGATTTTGCCAAAACCTTGCTCCGCACGGCCCCAAACGCACGTTTTGTGCACTTTTCATAGAAATGTACTGTTTCGCGTTTTCGCGATGATTTGAGACCAGAACGACGATTTTGAGATATAGTGAGCTCAAAAGTGAGATTTTGCCCAAACTTGCTCCGCAGGGCCCGAAACGTACGTTTTGTTCATTTTTCATAGAAATGCACTGTTTTCGCTTTTTTGCGACGTATTGAGGTCAAGAAGACGATTTTGAGATCTGGTGAGCTCAAAAGTGAGATTTTGGCAAAACTTGCTCCGCACGGCCCGAAACACACGTTTTGTGCACTTTTGATAGCAATGCACTATTTTCGCTTTTTTGCGACGATTTGAGGTCAGGACGACGATTTTGAGATCTTGTGAGCTGAAAAGTGAGATTTTGGCAAAACTTGCTCCGCAGGGCCCGAAACGTACGTTTTGTTCATTTTTCATAGAAATGCACTGTTTTCGCTTTTTTGCGACGTATTGAGGTCAAGAAGACGATTTTGAGATCTGGTGAGCTCAAAAGTGAGATTTTGGCAAAACTTGCTCCGCACGGCCCGAAACACACGTTTTGTGCTTTTTTCATAGAAATGCACTGTTTCGCGTTTTGGCGATGATTTGAGACCAGAACGACGATTTTGAGATCTAGTGAGCTCAAAAGTGAGATTTTCCCCAAACTTGCTCCGCACGGCCCGAAACGTACGTTTTGTGCATTTTTCAGAGAAATGCACTGTTTTCGCTTTTTAGCGATAATTGGATGTCAGGAATACGATTTTGAGCTTTGGTTAACTCAAAAATAAGATTTTGGCAAAACTTGATCCGCACGGCCCCAAACGTGCGTTTTGTTCATTTTTCATAGAAATGCACTGTTTTCGCTTTTTTGCGACGTATTGAGGTCAAGAATACGATTTTGAGATCTGGTGAGCTCAAAAGTGAGATTTTGCCAAAACTTGCTCCGCACGGCCCGAAACACACGTTTTGTGCACTTTTCATAGAAATGCACTGTTATCGCTTTTTTGCGATGATTTGAGGTCAGGACGACGATTTTGAGATCTGGTGAGCTCAAAAGTGAGATTTTGTCAAAACTTGCCTTGCACTGCCCGAAAAGCACGTTTTGTTCACTTTTCATAGAAATGCACTGTTTTCGCTTTTTTGCGACGTATTGAGGTCAAGAATACGATTTTGAGATCTGGTGAGCTCAAAAGTGAGATTTTGCCAAAACTTGCTCCCCACGGCCCGAAACACACGTTTTGTGCACTTTTCATAGAAATGCACTGTTTTCGCTTTTTTGCGATGATTTGAGGTCAGGACGACGATTTTGAGATCTTGTGAGCTGAAAAGTGAGATTTTGGCAAAACTTGCTCCGCAGGGCCCGAAACGTACGTTTTGTTCATTTTTCATAGAAATGCACTGTTTTCGCTTTTTTGCGACGTATTGAGGTCAAGAAGACGATTTTGAGATCTGGTGAGCTCAAAAGTGAGATTTTGGCAAAACTTGCTCCGCACGGCCCGAAACACACGTTTTGTGCACTTTTGATAGCAATGCACTATTTTCGCTTTTTTGCGACGATTTGAGGTCAGGACGACGAATTTGAGATCTTGTGAGCTCAAAAATAAGATTTTGGCAAAACTTGATCAGCACGGCCCCAAACGTGCGTTTTGTGCATTTTTCAAAGAAATGCACTGTTTTCGCTTTTTAGCGGTGATTTGAGACCAGTTCGACGATTTTGAGATCTGGCAAGCTCAAAAGTGAGATTTTGGCAAAACTTGCTGCGCACGGCCCGAAACGTACGTTTTGCGCATTTTTCATAAAAATGCACTGTTTTCGCTTTTTTGCGACGTATTGAGGTCAAGAATACGATTTTGAGATCTGGTGAGCTCAAAAGTGAGATTTTGGCAAAACTTGCTCCGCACGGCCCGAAACGTACGTTTTGTTCATTTTTCATAGAAATGCACTATTTTCGCTTTTTTGCGATGATTTGAGGTCGGGACGACGATTTTTAGATCTGGTGAGCTCAAAAATGAGATTTTGCCAAAACTTGCTCCGCACGGCCCGAAACGTACGTTTTGTTCATTTTTCATAGAAATGCACTATTTTCGCTTTTTTGCGATGATTTGAGGTCGGGACGACGATTTTGAGATCTGGTGAGCTCAAAAATGAGATTTTGCCAAAACTTGCTCCGCACGGCCCGAAACGCACGTTTTGTGCTTTTTTCATAGAAATGCACTGTTTCGCGTTTTGGCGATGATTTGAGACCAGAACGACGATTTTGAGATCTAGTGAGCTCAAAAGTCAGATTTTCCCCAAACTTGCTCCGCACGGCCCGAAACGTACGTTTTGTGCATTTTTCAGAGAAATGCACTGTTTTCGCTTTTTAGCGATAATTGGATGTCAGGAATACGATTTTGAGCTTTGGTTAACTCAAAAATGAGATTTTGGCAAAACTTGCTCCGCACGGCCCGAAAAGCACGTTTTGTGCACTTTTCATAGAAATGCACTATTTTCGATTTTTTGCGATGATTTAAGGTCAGGACGACGATTTTGAGATCTGGTGAGCTCAAAAGTGAAATTTTGCCAAAACTTGCCTTGCACGGCCCCAAACGTGCGTTTTGTGCATTTTTCATAGAAATGCACTGTTTTCGCTTTTTGGCGATGATTTGAGACCAGTTCGACGATTTTGAGATCTGGCGAGCTCAAAAGTGAGATTTTGCCAAAACTTGCTCCGCACGGCACGAAACGTACGTTTTGTGCATTTTTCATAGCAATGCACTGTTTTCGCTTTTTTGCGATGATTTGAGGTCAGGACGACGATTTTGCAATCTGGTGAGCTCAAAATTAAGATTTTGCCAAGACTTGCTCCGCACGGCCCGAAACGGACGTTTTGTTCATTTTTCATAGAAATGCACTGTTTTCGCTTTTTTGCGACGTATTGAGGTCAAGAATACGATTTTGAGATCTGTTGAGCTCAAAAATGAGATTTTGGCAAAACTTGCTCCGCACGGCCCGAGAAGCACGTTTTGTGCACTTTTCATAGAAATGCACTGTTTTCGCTCTTTTGCGATGATTTGAGACCAGTTCGACGATTTTGAGATCTGGCGAGCTCAAAAGTGAGATTTTGCCAAAACTTGCTCCGCACGGCCCGAAACGCACGTTTTGTGCTTTTTTTCATAGAAATGCACTGTTTCGCGTTTTGGCGATGATTTGAGACCAGAACGACGATTTTGAGATCTAGTGAGCTCAAAAGTGAGATTTTCCCCAAACTTGCTCCGCACGGCCCGAAACGTACGTTTTGTGCATTTTTCAGAGAAATGCACTGTTTTCGCTTTTTTGCGATAATTTGATGTCAGGAATACGATTTTGAGATCTGGTGAGCTCAAAAGGGAGATTTTGCCAAAACTTGCTCCGCACGGCTCCAAACCTGCGTTTTGTGCATGTTTCATAGAAATGCACTGTTTTCGCTTTTTGGCGATGATTTGAGGTCAGTTTTTTTTTTCGCTTTTTGAAGAGTTAGATTGTGAAGAAAATATAATCATTGGAGGTGACTTTAACTATCCTCTTGACTCTAAGCTGGATAAGAAAGGTGGCGTTATCGTACCTAGAAAAATGGTTACAGACAATATTGAATGTTTCCAAAATGAATTGGGCCTTGTTGACGTTTGGAGAATTAAAAATCCGCAATCTAGAAGTTACACTTGGAGCCAAAAATCTCCACCAATTTTCTGTCGTTTAGATTACTGGCTGATATCAAACAACTTACAGGATTTTTTAAATACAACCGATCATTCCAGCTATAAAAACTGATCATGCAATTTAACCGACTCCAATCAAAACTTAAAGGCGCCCAGCTTCTGGAAAATGAACGTCTCTCTTCTTAAAGATCCGAATTATCTGGAAGAATTAAAACAAAATATTCCACTTTGGAAAACAACAAGAAGCGAGAATTTATCAGACGAAAGGTGCATCTGGGATTGGATTAAGTATAATATTCGGAACCATGGTATTTTGTTCTTGAAAAAGAAAGCCAAAGAAAGATCTGCAATGGAAAAAAATTACAAGTATACGAGGAAGCAACTAAAAAATTCGAACAGGACCCTTCCGACTCTAACCTAAATACTCTAAATGAAGCAAAAGAAACTCTAGAAAGTTGTTATGAGGAGAAACCAAGGGATGTGTAATTATTTGCGCAAGGGCACGATGGCACGAGCATGGTGAGAGAAGTACAAAATACTTTCTAAATTTATGGAAGGTAATCACGTCAAAAAACACATAAGAAAACTATTAATAAGTGGTGCCATTACATCTGATCCTTTTGGGATACTGAACGAATAAAAACGATTTTACCATAGCTTTTACCAATCAAACGTAACGGATGAGGATAAAGAAAATGGAAACGAATTTTTTAATAATTTGAATATACGAAGATTATCAGAAGAACAAAAACAATCTTGTGAAGGAGAAATATTTGTTGAAGAAATTACAGCCATTCTTAATAGTTTTGAGAGTAACAAATCTCCTGGTAATGATGGAATACTAATAGAATTTTACAAAAGTTTTATGATCCATTTGAGGAATGTGCGAGGGAGTGTTTCAACCACGGCGAAATGTCTAGCTCTCAAAGAAAAGCAATTATAACTCTTATAGAAAAGCAACATAAATATCGATTTCTCATTGAAAATTGGAGGCCAATCTCTCTTATTAACGTGGATGCAAAACTAATTTCAAAAGTGATTGTGATTGTGATTGTGATTTCTTTACCGAATATCATACATCATAATCAAACAGGTTATGTTGAAGATCGCTATATTGGTGAGACTATTCGATCAATTTTCGATATAATGGCATTTACAGACAGTAAGAATATTCCAGGTATCTTGATTTTCATTGACTTTAAAAAAAGCTTTCGACTCTTAAGAATGGCATTATCTTTTCAGTTGCCTTGAGGCCTTTAATTTTGGCCTCAATTTTATAAATTGGGTCAAAATGTTTTATACAAATATTCAAAGCTGTGTAATAAATAATGGAATGGCATCAGACTATTTTACTTTAGAACGTGGTGTGAGGCAGGGTGATCCCTTGTCCCCCTACCTCTTTATCTTAGCTGTTGAAAGCTTGGCAATCTCCATTTGTCAAAATGTTGATATCAAAGGAATTAAAATAGGAAATTATGAAGCCAAGCTATTGCAATACGCAGACGATAGATACCACAGCAACCCTGTCTGATGAAAATTCTGCAAAAACGCTATTTGAAGAACTAGAAGTATTTAAGAACTTGTGTGGGTTGGAGATAAATAGTTCTAAAACAGAAGGAATGTGGATTGGTTCGGTTAAAAGAAAAGAAGAAAAACCGTTTGGTATTAAATAGCCAAATGAACCCGTTAAAGCTTTAGGAACCTTTTTTACATATGACCTATCATTATTTTACGAAAAACACTTTCACGAGAAGGTTGACAGAAGAAAGCAGCTGACAAATATATGGTCATCTATAGGACTGTCCATTTATGGTAAAGTAACTATAACCAAATCATTACTTCTTCCAAAACTAGTTTTTATATCTTCGGTTCTTTCACCTCCAAGTAAAATCATCAAACAAGTGACTTGACTTACTTACTTGACTTAATCCTGTTAATTCCCTGGGGAACATAGGGCTGCAACCACACTCTTCCAGCGGACTCGGATCAGGGAAGTCTTCCTCAGTTCGGCCTATGTCGTTCCGGCGGCGTTGATTTCAGCGTGCGTACTCCTCCGCCAGGTCTGTCTTGGCCGGCCCACTTTGCGCTTTCCCTGGGAGTTCCAATCAAGGGACTGCCTGGTGACATTCGCTGTTGGCTTTCGCAAAGTGTGTCCGATCCAAGTCCACTTCCTTTTCTTGATCTCTTGCTCGATGGGGGTCTGCCTTGTGCTCTCCCAGAGGTCCTCGTTGGATATCACCTCTGGCCATCTGATGTTGAGGATGTTACGTAGGCATCTGTTGATGAAGGTTTGCAGCTTGTGAGAGTTCGCCTTTGTAGTGCGCCATGTCTCCGAACCATAAAGTAGAACTGACTTCACGTTGGAGTTGAAGATCCTGATCTTATTGTGTCGGGACAGTGCTGAGGATCTCCAGATTGGGCGCAGAGTGCGAAAGGCATGCCTGGCTTTATTGATGCGGCTCTTGATGTCTTCGTCCGTTCCCCCGTCCTTGCTCACTACACTGCCAAGGTAAACAAATTTGTCAACCTCTTTGATGACTTCCTGGTGTAGTTTGATAGGGGTTTGTTTCTGTGGTTAATTCTCATGACTTCAGTCTTGCCTGTGTTGATCTTGAGTCCAGTTTTCTCGGCTTCATCCGCAACACTGTCCAGCTTTTCCTGGGCGTCTTGACGTTTATGGGAGAGGAATGCGATGTCATCAGCGAAATCCAGGTCCTCTAACTGTGTGGTGAAGGTCCACTGGATCCCTGTCCTCCCTGTTGTCGACTGCCGCATGACCCAGTCAATCACCATCAGGAAGATTGTTGGTGAGAGAATGCAGCCCTGCCGGACGCCGGTCTGTACAGTGAATGGTTCTGTCAGTTTCCCGTCGTGGATTACCTGGCAAGTGGCATTTTCATAGAGCTGCCGGATAATGTTGACGAGCTTCGGTGGAAATCCGTAGTGGTGCATCAGCTTCCAACTGACCTCTCTGTCGACGCTGTCGAACGCCTTCTGAAAGTCAATGAAGACGCTGTACAGGGGGTCTGCCACTCCAGAGACTGTTCGATGATGATTCTCATAGTCGCTATAAGGTCAGTGCAGGATCGGTCTTGGCGGAATCCTGCCTGTTCCTCCCGGAGTGTCTTGTCCAATGCCGTCTTCAGCCTCTCCAAGATGATCCTGGTGAGAACCTTTCCCGGTATGGACAGGAGCATGATGCCTCTCCAGTTGTTGCAGGATGAGAGATCCCCCTTCTTAGGTAGTTTCACCAAGTGTCCCTTCTTCCAGTCGTCTGGCACGATCTCACTCTCCCAGATTTTCTTCAGGAGCGGGTGCAGCATGTCGGTGGAGGTCTGGATATCAGCCTTCAGGGCTTCAGGTGGTATGCTGTCAGGGCCTGCTGCTTTGCCGGACTTGAGGGACTTGATGGCCTTGATGATCTCGGTTTTGGTTGGGGGGTTGATGTTAATGTCAAGTAGCTGGGTTGCTGGTAAAATGACTGGCATGACTGGTGGTGATGGTCTGTTGAGTGTCTCCTGGAAGTGCTCCACCAATCTTGCTCTTTGGTCATCCTCTCTCGTGAGGGTTTCTCCTTTCTTGTCTTTGACCGGTCTGATGGGGTTATTGTTTTTTCCGGAGAGTGTCCTTGTTATTTCGTACAGTCTTTTCATGTTTCGTTTGCCCGCTGCTGTTTCTGCTTCTTCCGTGAGGTCATGGATGAATCTCCTCTTGTCGTTTCTAGCACTTCTCTTGACTTGCCGGTTGATATCCCAGTACTGAGCCTGCAGTTCACGCTTGTGTTCTTGGTCACCTGTCTGGTTGATCAGGTCTTTCAGGCGTTTCCTGTCCGTGATAAGGTCCCAAGTGTCAGATGTTATCCACTCTTTCCGTTTCCTGGTCTTTTTCCCTAGGACTTCGTTGCATGTTGTTGTCCAGGTTTCTCTCAGGTTTTGCCAGTGTTCCTCAATCGTCTCGTCAGGTAATGTGTCGAGAGCGCTGAACCTGTTTCTCAGCTCGCATCTGAAGGCGGTAATCTTTTCGGTTTCTGTCAGACAGTGCACTTTGTACTTATAAGATGGTCTTTCTGCCTGGTCTCTGTAGGCTTTCAGCTTGATCTTAAGCGCTGCGATGACGAGGTGGTGGTCTGAGGCTACATCGGCTCCCCGCATCACTCGAACGTTGAGAAGGCTTCTTCGCCATTTCCTGCCGATGGTAATGTGGTCGATCTGGTTTGCCGTTCTTCCATCCGGCGACGTCCAAGTGGTCTTGTGGATCGTCTTGTGGGGGAAGATGGTGCCTCCAATGACCAGGTCGTTGGAGGTGCAGAATTCAGCAAAGAGCTCTCCGTTCTCATTCTGTACCCCTGTTCCATGCTTGCCCATGATGACTTCTCTGTCCGTGTTGTCGGTTCCCACTTTGGCATTGAGGTCTCCCATGAGGATCTTCAGGTCCCTTCTCGGTGTTTTGTCCAGGACAGCTTGAAGCTGCTCGTAGAAGTCTTCCTTAACCTCTTCATCGGCCGTGTTGGTGCGGGCGTAGCACTGGAGGATGGTGACTTTCCTGCCCTTTGAGTTGAATCTAGCTGTTATAATTCTTGGTGACATTGGTTCCCATGACAGTAGTGCTCGTGTTGCTTCAGGTGTCATCAGCAACCCAACTCCATGCATGTGTGGCTGGCCTTCTTCGTACCCAGAGTAAATGATGGTGTCTCCGGATGTGAGTCGCATGCGGCCTGTTCCTGTCCATCTTGTCTCACTTTGGCCAAGTATCTTCAAGTTGTAGCGGTGCATTTCTTGGCTCACTTGTGCTGTTTTTCCCGTCTCGTATAATGTTCGGATGTTCCAGGTCCCTATCCTGGCTTTGGTCTTGGGTGTCAGAAGAGTTATCGGCGCACTGGTTTCCCGAAGGCTTTCGCCGGGTCGCGTCATGAGCTCTACTGGAGAGGTCTCTTCCTCGACCAAGCCGCTTTGTGGATTTGTGGTTGTAGTTTCTGTAACGTGTGTGTGTTTTTTTTTACAGGATTGGGTTGTTGGCCCAATGCCTAACCCCTAAAGCTAGAGGGCCGGTGGAATGCTCTTAGTCTGGTCTCTACCCTTTGACCTGTCCGGCTTGAGTGGCCCTACCAGGAGACGAATCTCCCGCCGGCATAGCTCTCGGGGTCATCGAGACACGCAAGCCTCCCAGCCAACGACAAGGCTGCATTCCTATGGGAAGATCAAACAAGTAGACAGCTTGATTTTCTCCTTTTTTATGGAATGGAAAGGATAAAGTAACAAGGCTCTCTTCAATAAACAGTTTTGAAGACGGTGGCATTAAAATGACAGATATTGAAAGCTTGGTCAAAGCTCTACGATTAGCTTGGCTAAAACGTATTATCAGCGATAACGAAAGTACGTGGAAATTCTACTTGTTGCACCTCCTACGTAATGTTGGTGGTCTTTTGCTTTTTAAATGTAATTATCAATTATTCAATTAACTCAGTTTTCTACAGAGAACTTTCAGAATGTTGGTTAGAATTTCGAAATCTCTTTTTAGCTAATAAAAAACGGCTCTGTATAATTTGGAATAACAAAGATATAACAATAGATGGAAAACCAATTTTTTTATAAATCTTATGACTCGGGGATACGTATCATTAAAGATCTCTTGTTCAATCTCGACAATATAGAATCCTTTAATGTAATTAATAACATAGTTGAGAAAGCTAATTTTCTTACATGGACAGGTCTTAGGCGGGAAATTCCGTCTTCTTTGAAAATAATAGAGTACACTACCTTTACAGATAATACATAATGCACTGTTTTCGCTTTTTGGCGATGATTTGAAGTCAGTATGACGATTTTGAGATCTGGTGTGCTCAAAAGTAAGATTTTGCTAAAACTTGCTCCGCACGGCCCCAAACGTTCGTTTTGTGCACTTTTCATAGAAATGCACTGTTTTCTCTTTTTGGTGATGATTTGAGGCCAGTACAACGATTTTGAGATCTGGTTGCTAAAAAGTGAGATTTTGTGAAAACTTGCTCCGCACGGCCCGAAACGTACGTTTTGTGCATTTTTCATAAAAATGCACTGTTTTCGCGTTTTGGCGATGATTTGAGGCCAGTGCGACGATTTTCAGATCTGGTGTGCTCGGAAGTAAGATTTTGCCAAAACTTGCTCCGCACGGCCCCAAATGTGCGTTTTGTGCGTTTTCGTGGAAACGCACTGTTTTCGCTTTTTGGCGATGATTTGAGGTCGGTTTTTTTTTCGCTTTTTGAAGACTTAGATGGTGAAGAAAATATAATCATTGAAGGTGATTTTAAGGTGGCGTTATGGTACCTAGAAAAATGGTTATAAACAATATTGAATGTTTCCAAAATGAATTGGGCCTTGTTGACGTTTGGAGAATTAAAAATCCGCAATCTAGAAGTTACACTTGGAGCCAAAAATCTCCACCAATTTTCTGTCGTTTAGATTACTGGCTGATATCAAACAACTTACAGGATTTTGTAAATACAACCGATCATTCCAGCTATAAAAACTGATCATGCAGCAATTGAGTTGAATTGAACCGACTCCAATCAAACCTTAAAGGGGCCCGGCATCTGGAAAATGAACGTCTCTCTTCTTGAAGATCCGAATTATCTGGGAGAGTTAAAACAAAATATTCCACTTTGGAAAACAACAGGAAGCGAGAATTTATCAGACAAAAGGTGTATCTGGGATTGGATTAAGTATAATATTCGGAACCATGGTGTTTTGGTCTCGAAAAAGAAAGCCAAAGAAAGATCTGCAAGGGAAAAAACTTACAACAAGTATACGAGGAAGCAACTAAAAAATTCGAACAGGACCCTTCCGACTCTAACCTAAATACTCTAAATGAAGCAAAAGAAACTCTAGAAAGTTAGTATGAGGAAAAACCAAGCGGTGTGTAATTATTCGCGCAACGGCACGATGGCACGAGCGTGGCGAGAGAAGTACAAAATACTTTCCAAATTTAGAGAAGGGTAATCACGTCAAAAAACATATAAGAAAACTATTAATAAGTGGTGCCATTACATCTGATCCTTTTGGGATACTGAACGAATAAAAACGGTTTTACCATAGCTTTTACCAATCAAACGTAACAGATGAGGATAAAGAAAATGGAAACGAATTTTGTAATAATTTGAATATAGAAAGATTATCAGAAGAACAAAAACAATCTTGTGAAGGAGAAATATTTCTTGAAGAAATTACAGCCATTCTTAACAGTTTTGAGAGTAACAAATCTCCTGGTAATGATGGAATACTAATAGAAGTTTACAAAAGTTGCTGAGAATTAATTTATGATTCATTTATGGAATGTGCGAGGGAGTGTTTCAACCACGGCGAAATGTCTAGCTCTCAAAGAAAAGCAATTATAACTCTTATAGAAAAGCAACATAAATATCGAACTCTCATTGAAAATTGGAGGCCAATCTCTCTTATTAACGTGGATGCAAAAATAATTTCAAAAGTGATTGCTTTAAGATTAAAGAAAGTTTTACCGAATATCATACATCATAATCAAACAGGTTATGTTGAAGATCGCTATATTGGTGAGACTATTCGATCAATTTTTCGATATAATGGAATTTACAGACAGTAAGAATATTCCAGGTATCTTGATTTTCATTGAGTTAAAAAAGGCTTATCTTAGCTGTTAAAAGCTTGGCAATCTCCATTCGTCAAAATGTTGATATCAAAGGAATTAAAATACGCATACGATACCACAGCAACCCTGTCTGATGAAAATTCTGCAAAAACGCTATTTGAAGAACTAGAAGTATTTAAGAACTTGTGTGGGTTGGAGATAAATAGTTCTAAAACAGAAGGAGTGTGGATTGGTTCGCTTAAAAGAAAAGACGAAAAACCGTTAGGTATTAAATGGCCAAGTGAACCCATTAAAGCTTTAGAAACCTTTTTTACATATGACCTATCATTATTTTAAGAAAAAAACTTTCAAGAGAAGGTTGACAGCATAAAGCAGCTGACAAATATATGGTCATCTAGAGGACTGTCCATTTATGATTAAGTAACTATAATCAAATCATTACTTCTTCCGAAAGTAGTTTTTATATCCTCGGTTCTTTCACTTCCAAGTAAAATCATCAAACAAGTAGACAGTTTGATTTTCTCCTTTTTATGGAATGGAAAGGATAAAGTAACAAGGCTCTCTTCAATAAACAGTTATGAAGACGGTGGCATTAAAATGACAGATATTGAAAGCTTGGTCAAAGCTGTACGATTAGCTTGGGTATAACGTATTTTCAGCGATAACGAAAGTACGCGGAAATTCTACTTGTTTTATGGTAAAGTAACCATAATCAAATCATTACTTCTTCCAAAACTAGTTTTGATATCTTCGGTTCTTTCACTTCCAAGTAAAATCATGAAACAAGTAGACAGTTTGATTTTCTCCTTTTTATGGAATGGAAAGGATAAAGTAACAAGGCTCTCTTCAATAAACAGTTATGAAGACGGTGGCATTAAAATGACAGATATTGAAAGCTTGGTCAAAGCTGTACGATTAGCTTGGGTAAAACGTATTTTCAGCGATAACGAAAGAACGCGGAAATTCTACTTGTTTTATCTCCTACGTAATGATGGTGGTCTTTTGATTTTTAAATGTAATTATGCAATGGACGATTGTTTAATTAACTCAGCAAAAAGATCCTATAGTACAAAACAAAAGTAATAGATTAGAGATAAAGCGCAGGATTACAAGGATTGAAGTGGATTACAGTTTAGCTGGAAATCAAAGTTGCCTTTGTTTGCTGGAGAGGCAGTGTCAATCGGGACATTTATCTGAAACTAGAATGCGTACGTTATGACGGCTCAGTCTATTTGGAGCTGCTTTACTTCATTCCATTTGCTTAGTCAATGTTTTGTAAGATAGAAAGCTAAACGGTTTGTTTGTCATAACTTAGGAGATATTTGTTGGCTCCTAGGAGAAAAATAACGGAGCCTCTTCGTCAATATTTCGGGCATTATCTGTTTCAGCCGTCGCACGTCGTGAATACTCTTCGTAAATGCATAGTAATGACACTGTCCCGCCAAAATGTTAAAATGTCGCTTAGCTTATTTCCACGTTATATCGCGAAATGGCACAAAATAAACAACTTGGTTGGATAAAAATATCTCAAAGTACAAAACAAAAGAAGTAGTTTATTGCTAAATCGCAGGATTGCAAGGATTGAAGTGGATTACAGTTTAGCTGGAAATCAAGGTTTTCTTTGTTTGCTGGAGAGGCAGTGTCAATCGTGACATTTATCTGAAACCAGAATGCGTACGTTATAACGGCTCAGTCTATTCTGAGCTGCTTTACTTCATTCCATTTGCTTAGTCAATGTTTTGTAAGATAGAAAGCTAAACGGTTTGCATGTCATAACTTATGAGTAAATTGTTGGCTGCCAGGAGAAACATTACGGAGCCTCTTCGTCCATGTTTCGTTAATTTTCGGTTTTAGCCTCGCACTTCGTGAATACTCTTCGTAAATACATATTGATGACAATGTCTCGCCGAAATGGCAATTTGTGGCTTAGCTTATTTCCAGTTTACATCGCCAAATGGCACAAAATATACAACTTGGTTGGATAAAAATATTCCATAGAACAAAATAAAAGTAGTCTTTTAGAGATAAAGCGCAGGATTGCAAGGATTGAAGTGGATTACAGATTTGCTGGAAATCAAAGTTGCCTTTGTTTGCTGTAGAGGCAGAGTCAATCGTCGCATTTATCTGAAACCAAAATGCGTGCGTTATAACGGCTCAGTTTGTTTTGAGATTCTTTACTTCGTTGCATTTGCTAAGTCAATGTTTGTAAGGTGGAAAACTAAATTGTTTGTTTGTTATAACTTATGAGTCATTTGTTGGCTCCTAGGAGAAAAATTACGGAGCCTCTTCGTCAATATTTCGGGCATTTTCGGTTTTAGCCATCGCACTTCGTGAATACTCTTCGTAAATGCATACTAATGACACTGTTCCGTCGAAATGCAATAGGCCATTTGCACGATGACGTCATAAGACTACAACTACCAGAATCCTTCAGCTTTTTGTTTTGTAGTGCAAATTAGGGCTATTGTTATTTAAACCTCACTGGGATTACAAAATTTAAATAAGAAAGGAAAAACGAAATGAATTCTGGTAGTTGTAGTCAAATGACGCTATCGTGCAAATGGCCTATTTGTGGCTTAGCTTATTTCCACATTACATCGCCAAATGGCACATAATATACAACTTGGTTGGAGAAAAATATTCCATAGTACAAAATAAAAGTACTCTTTTAGAGATAAAGCGCAGGATTTCAAGGATTGAAGTGGATTACAGTTTTGCTGGAAATCAAAGTTGCCTTTGTTTGCTGTAGAGGCAGAGTCAATCGTCGCATTTATCTGAAACCAAAATGCGTGCGTTATAACGCCTCAGTTTAGTTTGAGCTTCTTTACTTCGTTGCATTTGCTAAGGTTAATGTTTGTAAGGTGGAAAAATAAGTTGTTTGTTTGTCATATCTTATGAGTCATTTGTTGGCTCCTAGGCGAACAATTACGGAGCCTCTTCGTCAATATTTCGGGCGTTTTCGGTTTTAGGCATCGCACTTCGTGAATACTCTTCGTCAATGCATACTAATGACTCTGTTCCGCCAAAATGGCAAAATGTCGCTTAACTTATTTCCACGTTATATCGCAAAATGGCACAAAATATACAACTTTGTTGGATAAAAAGATCCTTTAGTACAAAACAAAAGTAATAGATTAGAGATAAAGCGCAGGATTACAAGGATTGAAGTGGATTACAGTTTAGCTGGAAATCAAAGTTGCCTTTGTTTGCTGGAGAGGCAGTGTCAATCGGGACATTTATCTGAAACTAGAATGCGTACGTTATGACGGCTCAGTCTATTTGGAGCTGCTTTACTTCGTTCCATTTGCTTAGTCAATGTTTGTAAGATAAAAAGCTAAAAGGTTTGCTTGTCATAACTTATGGGTCATTTGTTGGCTCCTTGGCGAAAAATTACGGAGCCTCTTCGGCAATTTTTCGTTAATTTTCGGTTTTAGCCTCGCACTTTGTGAATACCCTTCGTAAATGCATACTAATGACACTGTTCCGCCGAAGTGGCGAAATGTCGCTTAACTTATTTCCACGTTATATCGACAAATGGCACAAAATGTACAACTTAGTTGGATAAAAAGATCCTATAGTACAAAACAAATGTAGTCTTTTAGAGATAAAGCGCAGGATTGCAAGGATTGAAGTGGATTACAGATTTGCTGGAAATCAAAGTTGCCTTTGTTTGCTGTAGAGGCAGTGTCAATCGTCGCATTTATCGGGTCTTTCTGCATGTACCGGTATCCATGAACCACTCATTGTCTTCTATTGTTTGTGAGGTATTGTATTTTTGGTCTTGTTTTGCATTTGTATTATTGTCGTTCTTTGTTCTTTTTGTTTTACGTAATATGTGACCGCTACATGCAGAATCTACTTATTTATCTGAATCCAAAATGCGTGCGTTATAACGGCTAGTTTATTTTGAGCTTCTTTACTTCGTTGCATTTACTAAGTTAATGTTTGTAAGGTGGAAAAATCAATTGTTTGTTTGTCATAACTTATGAGTCATTTGTTGGCTCCTAGGAGAACAATTACGGAGCCTCTTCGTCAATATTTCGGGCATTTTTGGTTTTAGCCGTCGCACTTCGTGAATAGTGTTCGTAAATGCATACTGATGAGATTGTCCCACCAAAATGGCAAAATGTCGCTAAGCTTATTTCCACGTTATATCGCCAAATGGCACAAAATATACAACTTAGTTGAATAAAAAGATCCAATAGTACAAAATAAAAGTAGACGTTCGGAGACAAAGTGCAGGATTGCAAGGATTGAGGTGGATTACAGTTTAGCTGGTAACCAAAATTGCCTTCGTTTGCTGGAGAGGCAGTGTCAATCGTGACATTTATCTGAAACCAGAATGCGTACGTTATAAGGGCTCGGTCTATTTTGAGCTGCTTTACTTCATTCCATTTGCTTAGTCAATGTTTTGTAAGATAGAAAGCTAAACGGTTTGTCTGTCATAACTTAGGAGATATTTGTTGGCTCCTAGGAGAAAAATTACGGAGCCTCTTCATCAATATTTCGGGCATTATCGGTTTTAGCCGTCGCACGTCGTGAATACTCTTCGTAAATGCATAGTAATGACACTGTCCCGCCAAAATGTTAAAATATCGCTTAGCTTATTTCCACGTTATATCGCCAAATGACACAAAATAAACAACTTGGTTGGATAAAAATATCTCAAAGTACAAAACAAAAGAAGTAGTTTATTGCTAAATCGCA
>JAJGOT010000126.1:1632500-1717055 GCA_022457155.1 Cladopsammia gracilis | reverse complement strand
CAATGGTGACACAAGCTTAGCCTGCGAATCCAGCCGCCTCTCATCGCTCGTAGCGGCCTTGAGGGATGAGAGGCGGCTGGATTCGCAGGCTAACACATCGTCGGCCGGTTAAGGATCGGTTTCCAGAAAGTGACCTATGACATTTTGTTTGAATACTCGTTCATGTAACTGAACGGTAAGTATTCAAGTGCAATTTTCACTTGAGATTAACGAAGTTTGTCAACAGGTGAAATATTTGATAACAAAGTAATCTTGAATTTTATTTGATTTTATGAGATATCTGCGTGGGCACTTTTTAAAGGTCGTTTTACATTAAACTATTTTGAAGGAATTCGTCTATTTTGTCTCTGCTTGTGTCCCACATTGATATATGACGTCATCAATAAATCTTCTCTAAAAGATGGGTGGAATGAAGCTTTGTCTGAGTATTTCTTTTTCTATTTTTGCCATGAAGATGTTAGCAAAGGCCACGGCCATTTTCGTACCCATGGCTGTTCCATGAGTTTGAAGATAATCTTTACCGTTGAATTGGAACGAGTTTTCTTGTGGGATCAAACTGCTAGCATTTCTCTTGAACCCTATCAGGTGACCTGATAGGGACGGGGGGTTTCTGTTGTGAAATTGTTCGTATGCTTCGCATACAGTGGTAATACACCTTATTCATAAATGGCGGCCGATTTATTATTCTTTTGCATTTATTTTAATTAGCCTCACTAGCCTCATTTTAGAGTATATGTTCTTTTGAATTTCGCACATGCTAACGAGGCTAGTGAGGCTAATTAAAATAAATACAAAAGAATTATAAATCGGCCGCCATTTATGAATAAGGTGTATACCATCCTCTTGTGGTATGTTCATGTATAGTCTAGTGATATCCATTGAGACGAGAATGGTGCTTTTTTAAATTCACTTTATTGCTTTATTACACTACTCATTGCATGTTTTAGCTATAAGCACTAATACAATACTTACGATATGCTTACATAGTCTACATATCACGCTTATAACATAGATACACTTATTAACACTACAGACTAAACTTACTTATTAATTAATAGCGGAGCCCGCCGGCGGAGCACCATACTCATAGAACCTACGCCCGTCATTTTCCATGGTCATGGCTAGCGGAATGTTTCGCGGGCGCGAGTGTGCCGTGCGCCCGTGTTGGACGGGGTTAGTGCGCGGGCGCGTATGACGTCGCAAAACATGCGCGTACGACGGCCGAATGTCACGTCAGCTGGGAAAACACTGTTTTGCTTCTGTTTTGCTGTGTTTAATACTAAGCGAAGAAAACGTTTCCCTGAATTTTTCGCGGTTTGCTACTCAAGACAGGGATACTAATTAAGGGATACTCAGAAGCCGCTTTAGTGGAAAAAGAAGAGCTTTCAGGGATAAAATCTTGCTTCGAGGACCTTCATACGTTTATATCAATGCGGGAGATGTTTGTTTTTATTACGGATTTCAGAACCAACGCGGAGATTTAAAGAATTTTCAAGCAAGCGAGGGACTTAAAGGTAAAACAAATTACATTTTTCGATGGGAATTCATCTTGATATCAATCTGTGATTGACTTTTTGTTTGTGTTCTCGTTAGTTTTGGAGAATTGTGTATAAACGTGTAGCTTAAATTCAGTTGTATTAAATTCTTGAATTTCATCGAAGACACGGCTCGGCCTCGATGCGCTATAAATGGTACGCGTTTTGCTTTTAAACATAAACTAATAGAGATTTCAATAAAATTTTTGGAAAGAAGATTGTGTTGTCCATATTTATGTGTTTGAAAAGCGATTTTATGTAAACAAAACAAGACTTAGGTCGTGTTCTATTGGGATCAACCGTTTCAACCTAAACCGGTTTTGGTTGATTTGGTTGAGGAGTCCCAATAGAACACTTTTCAACCATTTTCGGTTTCAACCAGGTTCAGAGCTGGTTGAAATGGTTGATCAACCAAACCAACGGTTTTTTTCTCAATAGAACACGAAACAAATCCAACCAACCAACCAACCGAAAATGGTTGATCCCAATAGAACACGGCCTTAGATTTTATACTCGCGTAGCCTTCTGCAAATATGTTTGTGTAAGCTTACTTTTGCATTTTTGATTTCCAAACCAGTTTCTCGGGCATTTTTTGACAAGCAACAACTGTAATCTTATTTTATTCGGAAAATAGTCGTAATAGTTATTCTAGACAGAGAAAAAGTTGTTTTGTGAACTTTTGTACGGTCTAAATGTAGTGTGCAGACGATCGGGTAATACTGTTTTTAAGAATTGCTAAAATTGAAAAATAGCCCGGTCGTCAATCTTATTTCTTGTGTTTCCGACCTTTCACCTAAGTTAAGTTTCATCTTACTTAAGCGTGTTCAGAGGGTCTTCAGGGGGCGACGCTGTTAGGAAAAGCTTCTTTTTGTGCTATTGGCTGAATGAGGTGGTCAACAAAAGATGAGATTCTTTCTGTGGGGCTGTCACACCCTGATATAATAGGTCTTTCGACAGGTGTCGGTTTGTGAATCTTTGTAAGCGTGTAAAACAGGCTTTAAAACAAGGAATCTTTTAAACCGGGAATCTTTATATCTCTATATTAATAATATTCTTTATTCAGTTCATGTTGTGGCGGGAGTCAACATACTCCGCACATCAGGCACGCAAACAGCGAGTGCTTTTCTTTGCAGCCTTCATAACTACTGTTCTTTAAAATACTTTAATACTTGACGAATTAGACGTTACGAGCGTCTGTTTAAGATATTTTGAAAGACCCTTGTTATATACCTTAATGGCAGTTTTCCCACCCTTTTCTAAACTTCAACTCGTGAAATCCCTACCCGTTTATAAACCTCCAGCCTCAAGAAAAGGTACCCCATTCGGTCGGAGCATCCCCGTATAGCCTTATAGGATAGGATGTTAGTCCACATTTATTAATTGTAATTAGTTAGGAAAGTAATTGAAACCCCCAAGTCCCGAGGGTGGCCGTACCTGCAATTAGTTAGGAAATTCTAGTTTTATTGTTTGTACACGACCACATCAGCTTTTGCTACATTTTTATCGTGTTTAAATAAATGCTGTTATTACCACTTCAATCCTTGCAATCCTGCACTTTATCTCCAAACTGCTACTTTTGTTTTGCTCTATTGAATTTTTTAGGCCCGTCCATACGTATACGTTTACGTTCGAAAACGCATCTTTTTTTATCTAAAACGCTCCCGTCCACACGAAGCCAGCCATCGTTTACGATTCGTTTTCACCTGTCCACACGTAAACGCTAAAACGATACGTAAACGCTTCAAATCTGCATTTAGCATGCGTCAGACCGTCCGCCATATTGGATATCTACTCTATTTTCTTTATTTGTGGACTGGGTCCGAATCTGTGACATCAGCGTTTACGAAAATATCCGTTTAGGGTGACCGTTTTCATCGTTTACGTGTGGACGGGACGCCTAAACGCATAAAAATACGCGTTTAAGAAACGTAAACGTATACGTGTGGATAGGGCCTTATTCAACTAAGTTGTATATTTGGTGCCATTTGGCGATATGACGTGGAAATAAGCTAAGCGAAATTTTTCTATTTCGGCGGGACAGTGCACAGCAAAATTTTTCACAGGGTGCGATTTTGTTCAACAAGAAGGGTTCATTTAAGCCCGATTATCACTAAATATATTTTTTCCCATTAAAATCGAATTCTATCATATTATTGCTAGATAACAGCTATAAGTTTCCGCAAAGTTTTAGAAGCATCGCTTTAGAGCCGGAAAAGTTATGAGACAAAGTTTGTCATAGACGAGTGCGCCCGAAATAACAACGGAGCCACCTTAAGGTGTTTCCCTCCAGTTTCCACGCAGCCGCACCGACCATTTTTGAGCGGCGGTTTTACTAACTTTCCTTCATTGAATTAGTATGAAACTTACACAAAGTATTGTACATAGTTTGAAGTTTATAAGAGTGTAACAATTTTGTAAATCGGATTTAAAATTGCGGAGATTAACGAGAAACATTGAAATCACTTGAGTCTAAATTCCGAGTTACTGCGATGGCATCTAGAAAAATCAAAGCTATTACGATCAACTATGACATATGGCAAACAAAATATCTAAAAATTAGAAACTTTTGTCAAGCCGATTTTGAGTAAATCAGAAAAACATTTCGAACTTGTGATTTTGCATGTGTATGAGCACATCACTAAGTTTCTCAATTAAGCTTATAAAAGTTTAATTTCTCAATCTCAAATTTACGCCAAAATGTGTGTTTAGTGTATGAGATGAAACTATGAAAGTTTGAAAGCGTTTCTCGTTTTAGTTTTGGAGATTCGATTTCCATAGGAAACCATAGTTTTTTTACTGAGTCCTTGATATTGTAGTTTTAGCACTTTTCTACATATTTCAAAAACCGCGAGATAGATTTTTTTTAAACTTTTATGGTCGTTTCTTTAAAATATGAACAACATTGTCTGGAAGTTTCATCTTGATTGAAACATTGCAACATGGTCAAATAAATTAATAAAGTTGACCTAAAACGCGATTGAGACTTTGTGTTTTGATTGCGCGGTTGAAGGCGCACAAAGACGTGTTAATTACATGTAATAGGCCATTTGCACGATGACGTCATTTGACTACTACTACCAGAATTCATTTCGTTTTTCCTTTCTTATTTAAATTTTGTAATCCCAGTGCGGTTTAAATAACAATAGCCCTAATTTGCACTACAAAACAAAAAACTGAAGGATTCTGGTAGTAGTAGTCAAATGACGTCATCGTGCAAATGGCCTATTCAGGTAAACGAATTGTCAAATTTCATAACCATTCGTAAACAACGAACCCTAAAATCTGCGTGCAAGACCACAGCGCGAATGCAGCAGTTTCCACAAGTTGTTCATCAACAAGCAAAACACCTAGAGTGGCCAAAACCGGTTCGTAAGTTGTACCAATACTACCTGTTCTTTGTCGCTATATGTTTTAGGAGCAAAATAATATTTCGCTTTGCATTATTTTCCTTACTTATTTGTGTTGTCCGTGACTGTGCTCACATTGTGGGTGGCTCCTCCTAAAATGTTCTGCCATTGGTATAGGATTTAATGGAGCCGAAACCAATTGTAGAATTGCACACATTTTAGGCATCCTACTGATGAACGGTTACGACACAGATATATATATATTAGCAACTACTACTGTGATTTGCAGTCTGCCCATTTGAATTGAATATAATCTCGGTAAAATTAAGACGAGAGCAATATTACATATTTAGCGCGTTTTCGTCATGTGTGTTGATCTAAAGACTAAGTCCGTACATTTTAATGGTTTGTAGCATTCGCAATCGAACTTGCTGTAAGACTGTAAGGTATAAGGCATGCCTATACAACATATTCTAGGTGTCGAGTGTCCATGATTATTATTTTTCAAGGCGCAATAAATATTTATTTCCGCCTCGGGTGGAAATAAGAACCTAAGTTGACGGCATTTCTGTTGCAGCGTTTCTGTTCCGACGATTTTTTTTGTAACTTGGCCACATTCTAGACTGTTTGTTAGTTTTGTTTGTTAGTTTTATTTGTTAACTTTCTATTTAACAAATTTACGCCGGTTTTCCGTGGTGTGGACTCTTATTTACCACGATTTACGTCATCACATGGTCAAAATGTTGTGGACCCACGAGGCGCAGCCGAGTGAGTCAGCAACAAATTTTGACCATGTGATGACGTAAATCGTGGTAAATAAGAGTCCACACCACGAAAAACCGGTATAAATTTGTTTTTTACAACAATATTTTGAAAAAAATACCATGAAAAATCGAAGTCTTGTTACAAACGTGACAGCAAAGAAAGAGCAAGCGTTTATAACTTTCTCGCAGTCTGATTGGTTTTTTTCAAGCGCGCGTGATGTTAGCGTCAGCACCGTTGTCTGGACTCTCATTTACCAATCACGTCGACCAATCAGATTGCTAGTTTAGCGGCAATTGTGGTAAAAATAATCGTACGCTTTTGCAATACTATATATTGCAATACGATAATACAGACTATATCAAAAGAAGTCGATTCGCAAATTTTGAGCCAAATAAAACGGACCAATTTTTTTCTAGGAGGGCCTCGATTTGAAATAAAGGGTTTGCGCAAATCCAGATTTTGGCTCCTGTATTTATTTCGAAAAAAATCGGTTCATATTTAACTATTATAGCGCGAAAGCGCGCGTGATATCGCCTAATTCTTCACGCAAGCTTGAGCGCTATAATAGTTTTATAATTTAACACATTGATAACAAAGCACAGTTGAAGAAACAATATCGAGGCCGGTCCGTCATTTACATATTTTGCAGACTGTGAAGCGTCACTGAACTTAAAGAAGTAGCGCCATAAAAATGCCTATGAAACATCGGCGTTAGTTGAGTCATTAAACTGTGTATAGGCAATCAACTCCTTTCATTTCTATAAAATTCAGCATTGAAAAGATATCTCTCTTAGTTAATGCCCCTATTGTAAAAGCACCGCGCAATTGTTTTAAAAATCAATTAGTTTTTGACCTAAATAAAATGAATGTTTATCCAAACTGCAGTCACGTTTGTGAAAAGCGCCGGGTGATTGCAAGTTCTCCAGTCTCACCATTCCGATCAACTTCGCAAAGTTTTAACTGAAGGTACGTCCACCGTATGAAAGTTATAATTATGCAAAAAAGTGATTAAGCACGGTGTTATATACAAGTCCTATAGTTATAAAATGCGGGAGATGTCTTCAGCTATCATTGTGTTTGCAAACTTAAAATTGAATTTGAGATCTATTAACAGAAAATATTTTGATGCACAAGTTACTTTAAAAAGTTCGAATAGCTGGTTATTGGAATTGTGAACCAGAGTCGGTTGTACTAGGCCATCGAATAACAGACCAAGTAGTTCAGCGCATTCAACAACAAGTTTTATAGCCGTTAAAACTCGTTTTTGGTGGATTTTAATTTTAGACACTATGGTTTAATGTGGGTAACTAGAATAGAGACGATGAATGAACAGCTTGCATAAATATGGCGTTCCGTTACGGACAAAAATATATCGATGGTAAAACACGTTTAAAAGCATAATATGTGAGTCGATAAATGTAAAATACATCGACACTAAGATTTTTAAAATATAAGTTGACAAACGATATCATACTAGACACTGGTTTAACGTGGGTAACTAGAATAGAGACGATGAATGAATAGCTTGCATAAATATGGCGGAGGTGTTGGCATGTATGTTAAAGATTCTTTAAATTATACGGTGATAGAAGGAACCTCGAGAGAAGCCTTCCAGGCTTTATGGAATGAGATTCAATTTTCTGGGCGCCCCAATATAATTTTCGGAATTATCTATAGGCAGCATAATTCACCGCAATGTTTTCAAGATTACTTTGATGAAACACTAGAAAGACTCTCCGCCTCAAATAAATCGGTCTTTATCATGGATGATTTCAACATAAACCTACTCGGTGTCGAAAAATGCAATTATGCGCATAATCTTCTACTTTCATTACAAAGCTTCTCTTTTATTCCGACAGTTGATAAACCAACCCGTGTCCATAATAATTCAGCTACGTTATTAATTGACAATATTTTATTAAATAGGTTTGATTTTAATATCACCAGTGGGAATATTGTTTCCGACGTTAGCGATCGTTATTCACAATTCTGTATTCTCCACTCTGTTAAAGAACAAATGTTTAACCGGAAACCGATTTCTCTAACTTTTCAGAAAATGACTTTATAGCTGATCTTTCCGATATCAACTGGGATTGCAGTGTGCAAAATAACGCAGATCGATGTTTCTCCACTTTTTATAACAAGCTAAACAAAACTTTAAACAGACATGCTCCGATCACAACTCTATCCCATCGCAGAGCAAAACAAATCTCAAAGCCTTGGATTACCCAGGGGGTAATTTAATCAATCAAGGTGAAAAATTATCTTTACTTATGATCCCACCAAAATCTCAAATGTTCTTAACATCCATTTTTCTTCTGTTGGTCGCAAATTGGCATCCATAATACCACCTACCACTTGTCATTTTACGGAGTATCTATCTGGTAATTACTGCGAGTCTTTCTTCTTCAATCCAGTAACTGCCCTCTCGAAATTGAAAATGAAATAGTTTCCATTTCTCCAAATAAAGCACATGGATTGTACTCTTGCCCAACCAGAATCTTATGCTTTGCTAAGCACATTTTGTCGAAACCTGTTGCATAAATTATGATTATGTCAGTCACTATGGGACAATACCCGACAAAGCTAAAACACGCTAAAGTCATTCCTGTTTATAAATGTGATGACGAAACTGATCCTGGCAACTATAGACCAATCTCTCTTTTATCTAACTTTAATCGTATATTTGAGAAAGTGATGTTTAAACGTCTCAAAGCTTTTTTTGATAAACATGATGTTATCTTCAAAGCGCAATATGGTTTTCGTGATAAACATTCCACACAGCACGCCATTCTTGATATTGTAAATACTATACAAAGCAACATGGACAAGCAACTGTTCACATGTAGAATTTTCATAGACTTAAAACTAGCAGTAATCGGAGACTATGGAGACGCGTTCGAAGGAACTTCCGGCGAAAATGAGCCCCTGAAAAAAAACAATAGGGGCGGCCATTTGGAAGACCGTCTACCAAAAATTCTCAAATTTTACTGCATGTAAACCACAGGACAACCAACAGGAACCAAATTAGAATTGCGTTCTTCGAACGCGAAAAGCTTTTGATACAGTAGACCACACAATTTTATTAAATAAATTATACCATTACGGAATTCGAGGGATTACTAATGACTGGTTTTCATCTTACTTATCCGGGCGTATTCAAACTACTGAAGTAAATTCATGTATATCCAAAAACAAATAGTCCCATATGGTGTTCCCCAGGGCTCTGTATTAGGCCCTCTGCTGTTCTTAATATACATAAACGATATTTTCAATTCTTATAAAAAGTTTGACTTTTATTTATTTGCTGATGATACGAGTATGCTTATATGCTGATAAAAATTTAAAGTCTCTGGAGACGACCATTAACAGAGAACTTAAATTATTTTGTCAATGGCTGGATGCAAATAAATTAACTCTGAATGTAAAAAAGTCAAATTACGTTATTTTTCGCCCTCGTCAAAAAAAAAACTCAATTATCACATTACTTTAATGGTGAGCGATAATAATACAAATGGATATACTACTTTTGAATGTAAAGATTATGTTAAATATCTGGGTGAATTAATTGATAATCACCTATCCTGGAAATATCATATTGATTACATAGCATCCAAACTTAGTATTAAAGTCATTGGGGTTATAGCTCGTTTGAGACATTTCGTTTCATTTCATACCCTACACAGCATTTATCAGTCTTTAATGTCTTTAATGTTTCCTTATTTATCATTTATTATGGTATGGTTGTCTGGGGTCAGGCTCCACAATCACATTTGAATAAAATATTAGTGCTTCAAAAACGTGCTTTACGTATAATGCATTTTTCTAACCCCAGGGCTCATGCAGTCCCTTTGTTTGTCTCTGCAAAAATTTTACCTCTAAATTTGCTGTACTTTGAGACAGTGTCGAATCTCATGTATATCTCATAAAAAACTCTGCCCCTGAAAATATCTGCAATAACTTTATCAGATGTAATTCAATTCACTCCCACAATACCGGGGCCTCTACGTAGGATAATTTTTATATCAAGTATTCGCGCACGAACCAGCTGAGTAATTCTATTGCAATTTTTGGAGCAAAAGTATGGAATTGCCTTCCGCTTGAAATACGTAGACTCCCGAGAACTGCTTTTAAACAAAAAAATCGAGATCTCCTCTTTCGAATCCTCTACGCCGAAGACAGTTATGTTGACTCGCCCACTCTGTTGAATAAAATAGTGAAGCAGTAGCTATAACTGAAATCTACGATATTAAGTAAACCATAATATATATAATAAGGTTTTTTTCCTTTCAGTCATATTAGTAGGAGCTAATGTTAATTTCAGCCATATTACTAGGAGCTAACGTTAATTTTTGTTGTTATTTTTGACAACCCGCCTCGATTAGCTATGCTAACTGCGGGTTGTCAATGTTGAAAATATTGTTATATGACTTATATTAATAATGAAATAAAATTGTTGTTGTTGTTCGGTTACGGACAAAAATATATCGATGGTAAAAACACGTTGAAAAGCATAATATGTGAGTCGAGAAACGTAAAATACATCGACGGTAAGATTTTTAAAATATAAGTTGACAAATGATATCATACTGACTAGGGGCCGTATTCACGAAGGCATCCTAAGGACCCTAAGTACTAAGAGTGTAAGGCATCGTTAGTACTAAGTTATATTTTAGGACACCTTAGGCTACTATACTACACTAACAACACTGACTAAACCTTTTACAGCCACTACACTGGCTACATTGACCACAGTGACTATAATGACTACAATGATTACACTGACTACACTGACTACACTGACTACACTGACAATTCTGACTACACTGACCTCAGTTGCAGTCAATTCCAATTTGTTGTACGTATCACCTAATGTGTTCTTTTTGTAGGACTGACGAAACAACGGGGAGACATGGTTTTGCTACGAGGATTCAAATTTAAAATGCGTCTTCCAATCTGTATTTTCGTAGCCATCATCATCATGATATACCTGATATATGTTTCCCTACCATCTAAGTTCTCGAACAGCAAAAGCAGAACAGAACTTCTAACAACAGACACCCCAATAACGCTGTTTTTGAGAATGGCCGGAAAACTGCCGGATCACAGGAAACGTTATTACTGTGACCTATTTAGGACTACAGTTCTCTTCTGGCCTCCTTCATTTGGGAAGACAGTCATGGTGCTTGACGACGAATCAGAACAGGATCATGCATTTGGTGAGAAGGTAACAAATCAAACCAAAAAATACTTTCCTGATTATAAGTTTGAAGTGTTGTACGAGTCTCTTCCAAAAGACAAAACTACATTGGATTTGAAAGGTATGCAAAGGGCGCCTGGTTACAACAGGCAGCTTTGGAGCAGCTTTTTCATCGATCTGTATTCAAATGACTCCATCATCGCCTGGATGGACAATGATGCCGCCTTCATCACACCAGTAACCAAATCCTCGATTTTCACTGGCACAAAGTTACGGGTAATGGGTACAGAGTGCACGAGCTCTTACAGCTGGGTACAAAAGTGGGCAAGAACGACAGAATTGGCGCTAGGATTACCATATGTTAGCGATTTTATGATCTATTTTCCTGTCTACATCTACCGAGACACTGTCACTCATTGCAGAGAATACATTCTGAAAAGATTTAACACAAGTAACTTTGAACAAGCCTTTAGAAAGTTCTACAAGGGGTTAATCTCTCCAGTTTGCATTATACTCAGTTATGCTTGGTACTTTGAGAGAGATCGCTACGATTGGAATTTCAAGATCTGTAAGGAGCTAACAGAATATAATAAACGGTTTCCAAATGGCCACGCTATTGGACCAGAACATGTAAACGATTTTCTCTCCAAGCCTCAAACAGCTTTCCATGTACCTTATGCAAAAGTTTTATCTTCCAATATTTTCGTTAGCTACTGTTTGTCACACCAAGCGGCAGGAAATAAGTTAAATATGTGCTCCAGTCACTCCGCGTCATTGAGCAGCAACCTCCTGCTTTTTGAACACGATCTTCAAAGAGTCAATAGTCACCCGCCATGTACTGGTAACAGTACCAATGCTTGTTTGCAAGTTCTAGAACGTCATTATAACCAAGTTGGTCTCGAAATTAAGCAGCGTGTGCGTAAAATGGAATGGACCGATGTGGAAACTGTTGAACAGCTTGCAAATGAGTTTGAAATTAAATGTCCACCTCTATCGTAATGCAGAACTAAAAATAGCAAGAGGCACACACCACAAGGGCGAAACAGTTGTCCAAGACTGCCACGGTTAAGCCTAAAGAATACCGTTCAGAAGGACCTCGGACACCTTATTGAAACTTATATAACGGAGTAACTGGTTAGCTTTCAGTTGATGTTATGGGTAGTAGTTTATATCATAGTTAAATTTAGGCCTGAACAACCCGAGAAGCTAGGTGGTACAGAGGTACAGTGGTACGGTAGGCTATCTAAGCCTAAGCCTAGCTGAGATCACAGGTTCAATCCTGAGTGGGGGATTTTAGATTTTCTTTTTTTACACTTAAAACTTTATTGAAAATAAAATTCCAAGTGTCGACATTACGTTATATAAGGCCCCGTCCACACGTATCCGGATATTTTTGAATCCGCAACTTTTTTGTAACGGATTAGAAAATATTCGCGTCCACACGCAGCGTATTCGAATCGTATTTGCCCGAATTCGACGGATACGTGTGGACGGAAGGCCAATCCGCAACAAAAAAGTTGCGGATTCAAAAATATCCGGATACGTGTGGACGGGGCCTTAGTCTTAATAAGGTGTCCGACGTCCCTCTAAACGGTATTCTTTAGGCACAACCGACTGCCACTACCGAGGTAATATGGCTATGCACATGCCTACTAATAAGTCCTAGCGACATAGTCCGCAGGCAACTCTTGTCACAGGGAGCCCACACAATCTGCTTGTGTAACATAACCGTTTGTAATTTTATAGAAAATGTATTGGATTTACCGAAATTTCATATTATAGCGAAGTATCGCCAAATGTATGTACTGATAAACACTAAATAAACGTTAAATTACCTTATTCGTTGTGTGTTGTCGTCCTTTTGCTGTACAAGTGTTATTTTGAGCGATTTTGAAGGATTCTGAGTTCGCCGTTGACTGTGCGTCTCTTAGACAGGACATTCGGATCCTCGAGAGGTTGACCAAAATTTCCGAAACGAATTTTTCGAAAATTTCCGTTCCATTCAATTTTGAACCGGAATTTCCGGAAATTTTAGTCGAATTGATCGCTTTGGATAATCCTGAATTAAGTGTTTTGGTTGAATGCTGTGCTTTGCTGATTTTTTAAAGACAAAACTTACATATTCTTCTCCTGCGATTGCGATATTAGAGGGCCATTTATTTTTTAGCTTTATTATCCTTTCTTCGTTTGGCTTCCAAAATGAATGCTTTCCAATAGCAGTAGTTTTGAAGCATCTGGTGAACTATAGAATTTACCAGCTGTTGCTCGAACAGACTGTAACTAAGCAGTGCCGATTTTTTTTTAAAATGACGTCACCTATTCACATTAATGTGAAACAAAAAGCCTAAAGCTATTGAAAAAAGGAGCTATTTGTTATACAGTAGGGAAATCTCCCTACAAAAAAAGTAATGTTTATAAACAGTAAACATCGCCATAATAAATATTACCATTTCATTTTATCACTGAGTAGATAGACAACGTTTTGAATAAAAATACACAATGCCAATGTCTGTGTTTAATACTTCTGCAGCTACTAAACAGGGATCAATTCAATAAAACTTTTACACTTGTAATTTACAAGTGCAGCTATTGTTTTTAACCTCTGAAACAATGGCCACACTTGTAAATTACAACTTGTAAAAGTTTTATTACTGAAATATTTCCTCCTTCGACGTTTGTCAGTTTTTTTCTCAAGACTCGCGAAACAGATGTCTCTCCATAAGACATTCTCTTTTCGCTTGTAGCAGGACTTAGGACTTAGGACTCTTTCCTACATTTTTGCAGCAGAACTAGCAGCTGCGGACTTTGCTACGGGTTTGATCAACCAGCCATTGTATGTTGTTTACATTTTCGCGGGAAAAAAATTGCATTGTGATCGCAGCTGCAGATGTTGCTGGTCGTTTTTCATTTTGAGAAACATTATACATTTCCATTTAATATTAAATAACATCCCACTAAATAAAACCAAAAACGCCTCGGACGTTTGACCGCGGTGGACTGGACGCTGCCATCCTGGAAATGGAAAATGCAAAATGGAAGAGTGGGACTGGGTACTAGCATTTTAGAGAAATGTCGAAAAATAGTTTATTTGTTCAACTAGTAAGGCATTTACCGATAGAAATGATAGATATAAGACTAAAATTGTTACTTACCACATAAAAACGGCATTGTGAGTGATTTAAAACATTAAGAAGCAATATTCAATATTAGTACCACAGGACAACCAACTATTGAAATTTTCGAACATTTAATCATCTGTAATTCACTTATAAGCAATATCTGCGTTGGGAACCTCCTCCAATATTTATAGTACTGCCTTAAGGACGTTCGCGCTAATTGTTTATGCGCATCCTTACTGCGCACGCAATTCATGTCGCAACGCCATGCTACGTCATGCGCGAGCGCGCGCGCAAGAGAAGAAATCTAAGCACATAAAGGGCTGATAGCCGTTGCGTTAACTTTGCTTAGATTTAACTCGCTTGGATGGTCGGTGACCCCCAATTTTTTTTTCATAGATAATTTTGCTTGCCAATTCTCGACAGATTGTGAAAAAATGAACAAAAAATCAATGTAGGAAGTTTAATTTTTTTCCATTTTTCTACCCGCACGTCGTCGAATCCTGCCGACTTGCGGCTGTCAGAGTTTGCAAATGCTGTCGTTTAAAGATGAAATTTACTTCAAGGAACGTCACCAGTTGAATGAATTTTCTGAACAGACCTACTCGCATAAAATTTGGGAAAGAAAGTTGCATTTTAGAGATTCATTTGCAATATTTTTAGACTAACAGACATTGGGGTCACATCCCGTAAGGAAGACCAATTTTTCAAAATTAGGGTCGCCTTTCACATAGCTTATCTCAGAAACGAAGTCGGTGACCCCCTCATATTTTTGTATTTCTGACACGAGTAACTCATAACCTAGCTGTAGTAAAAGTTTTATAAAAAAATCAATGTTAGAAGATTTTCGCGCGAACGTCCTTAAGCTACAGCTGTGCCAAGTTTGGTGCTCCTGTCAGCTCTGTGACGATCTTGATGCTAAGGGACCTGACTACAACACGAATTTTCTGGAGTGTAAGTCCGTTTCACAGTGGACATTTGCGGTTTACTAACAATAAAGTATTTTTCCACAAACACAAGTTACATTTTTTGGTGACATTAGAATATGATCTTGCTTGCTTTATCTTGCGCTATTTAATGTCAAATGCGATGTTTTTATCTTTAAGGTTCTTAATGTATTTACTTAGCAGACTTAGTTCCGTTGCCTGTTTGTATCGATCGTTTTTGAATGGACACACGTGATTTCTGTACCGTGATTTGAATGTCGTGTCGCAAAGACCAATGTACGTTTCCTTTGTTGTCGGTTTGATTATTTCTGCTTAATTAAATGTTCTGATCATCGCAATGCCCGTTCATTGGGCAGAAGTTTCGGTTCCGGCAGTTGCAGTTTTCTTTACTTTCATCGTTTAGTACAGATTTGCTTGTTTCAGCTTTGTTGTGGTTGGTTATTATCTCAAAATTAACGCTTTGATATTTGGCATGCAGCTATAGCTCAATTTAATCGTATTTCGGAAATTTCGTCTGACCAAGAATGTTTCGATAACGCCAAAGGCAAATACCATTGAAGAGGCCCTAAATAAAAGCGGCTACAAATACGACCTTGCACACAAGGAGTCACGCAACGAGGCACCACGCACACGAAGGAACAGGCCAAGAAACATTATTTGGTACAATCCACCATACAGCAAAACTCCGTGTGGAAACAAACATCGGCCAATGCTTCCCGGCTTTCGCTGATTGATTTGCACTTCCCTAAATCTAATCCACTACACAAAATTTTCACTCCTTTTGAACACGTTTTGGGTCTTGGACTCGTAAACAACTTCTCTGATTTGATTTATGGAGTACGCTTGGCCAAACCTTTCGTGTTTTGGCCAACAAGAAGGCCAAAACGACAGCAACCGTTTACTGTCACATAAAACTTCTAAGTATTTTAGAAATGTTGACCTTGTTATTATTTAGTTTTGATCGATAAGAATGTTCTATGTAGTTTTTATATTGCTGTACTCTTCTTGTTTTTGTTGTTGTTGTTGTTGTTTTTCACTAGACAACTTGAGGATGTTAGCGAAATTTCAGAAAGAAACCCCGGTTTCGACAACAGAAGTTTAAAAAGTTTTTATGACGCGTTTGAAAATCTTAACGTGCTTTCAATAGTCGATAACCCGAGAGAGCTAATCCCGATGAAGTTTCTTCCACAATAGACGCGCTAACGCATTAGTAGATTAGCATAACTAACAATTGAACTATTAAAGTTCGGCAAATTTTTAAGAACAACATTTTGTTTCCAACGTGATCGCACACCCCTGTTGCAATCAAGGCCGTCACCAGTTTTTCTTATGTCAGGGTCTGAACCCGAAAAAAAAAAGAAAACCAAGCCAACTGAAAAATAACTTCGGATATCTCGTGAAGCGGGGCAGAGATTTTCTCAGATACCTTTAAGTATTTTAATTTGCATATTTTTCAGACTGTAAAGCAGTTCTGTCCTGGTGTACCGGTACACAACGACAAGAACGAAAGACTAAACAATAGACTACACAGACATAATATCCTATAAACAACGGGAATACAATGTGAAATCCTTTGTGAACCGGTACACGAGGACAGAACCTGTGAAGCGTCACTAAACTTAAATAATTAGCGCCATAAAAGTGCCTATGAAACATCAGCGTCAGTTGAGACAATGAACTCCTTTCATTTCTATACCATTCAGCATTGAAAGGATATCTCTCTTCGTTAATGCCCCTATTGTCAAAGCACCGCGCACAATTGTTTTCAAAATCAATTAGTTTTCGACTTAAATATTATGAGTGTTTATCCAAACTGCAGTCTGACATTTGTGAAAAGCGCCGGGTGATTGCAAGTTCTCCAGTCTCACCATTCCGATCAACTTCGCAAAGTTTTAACTGAAGGTACGTCCACCGTATGAAAGTTATAATTATGCAAAAAAAGTGATTAACCACGGTGTTATATCTGGTTATATACAAGTCCTATAGTTATAAAATGCGGGCGATGTCTTCAGCCATCATTGTGTTTGCATACTTAAAATTGAATATGAGATCTATTTACAGAAAATATTTTTATGCACAAGTTACTTTAAAAAGTTCGAATAGCTAGTTATTGGAATTTTAAACCACATCAGGATCAGAGTCGGTTGTAGTCCATCGAATAACAGACCAAGTAGTTCAGCGCATTCAAAACCAAGTTTTATAGCCGTTAAAACTCGTATTTAGTGCATTTTAATTTTCATATACTCTAGAAACTAAACTTCCAATTTGTAGGTTTTTTCACATATTAACATTGGAGTATATTTTAAAGATATTCATTTCGACGACTTTCACTTTCCTCTACGAAAAAAGAACAGTGAACAGAATGGTAAATCTATTTACTATTCAGATTACGTTCAGCAAAGTAGCTTGTTGCTTTAGAGACGTCTTTGGAGATGCAATGTTCTTGGCTGGCATTGTAGGACTTGTAGAGATCTTTCGCGTATAACTCCCATTTCATATGCAATGATCCACTATTGTGAAAACACCTACCAAATATGAAATACGCACGGGAAATTTATTTGTAGTTTTTATTTCATCAGCCAGCCGGAGAGTGGGGCGGTTTTTTTTTTTACAATGAATTGTAACTTAAGAGTGCGGTGTTGCCACACGGCCGAAAGTCACGTCAGCTGGGAAAACACTGTTTTGCTGTGTTTAAGGCTGGTTTTCATATAATCGTCCCGGTCGTCCGAGTCATTTCAAAATTTTTTTGCAAACGACTCAGACGATCGGGACGACTCAAGCGATTTGGGTTCTCATATGATGGTCCCGGTCGTCTTGAACGTCAATAGCGCAGTCGTAAACTGTGTCCGACAACATGTTTTGGGCAATAATACTGCATTCTGGGGTAGATTTGGGTCGCTTCGATCGCCTCAGCCGTCCCTGTCGCCTGAGAGTAGTTCTCAAATGATCGTCCCCGATTATTCGCGATCGTCCCAGTCGTCCGGATAGAACACAGCCGCGATCGTCCCAGTCGTCCGGGTCGTTTGCGATCGTCCCGGGTCGTCGCAGAAGTGTTCTCATATAATCGTCCCGGTCGTCCGTGCACTTTTTGAAACGACTCGGACGACCGGGACGACCGGGACGATTATATGAGAACCAGCCTTTAATAAGCGGAGAAAACCGTTTAAATTAAAGTAGTTATTTCCTTGAATTTGTCACGGTTTGCTACTCAAGACAGGAATACTAATTAAGGGATGCTCAGAAACCGCTTTAGTGGAAAAAGAAGAGCTTTCAGCATTTTATCAATGCGGGGGATGTTTGTTTTTATTACGGAGTTCAGAACCAAAAAAAAGGTAAAGGTAAAGTCGCACTCGGGCCACAATGGCCCACACAGCCGGAGCTTAACCCGGTTTCCGTAGCATGAAGCAACTAGGAATATTGCTACTCCCCCCTGGATGGGATGCTAGTCCATCGCAGGGTTACCCCCAGCATTTTGTCGCCGGTACCCATTTATACACCTGGGTGGAGATACAGTGTGGAGTAAAGTTTCTTGTCTAAGGAAACAACACGACGGCAGAGACCAGGCTCGAACCACCGACCTTTAATTAAAGCGTCTTTGTGCGCCTTCAACTGTGCAATCAAAACACAAAGTCTCAATCGCGTTTTAGGTGAACTTTATTATTTTATTTGACCATGTTGCAATATTTCAATCAAGATGAAACTTCGAGACAATGTTGTTCATATTATAAAGAAACGACCATAAAAGTTTAAAAAATAATCGATCTCGCGGTTTTTGAAATATGTAGAAAAGTGCTAAAACTACAATATCAAGGACTCAGTTAAAAAACTATGGTTTCCTATGGAAAATTGAATCTCCAAAACTAAAACGAGAAACGCTTTCAAACTTTCATAGTTACATCTCATACACTGAACACACATTTTGGCGTAAATTTGAGATTGAGAAATTAAACTTTTATAAGCTTAATTGAGGAACTTATGGATGTGCTCATACACATGCAAAATCACAAGTTCGAAATATTTTTCTGATTTACTCAAAATCGGCTTGACAAAAGTTTCTAATTTTTAGATACTTTGTTTGCCATATGTCATAGTTTATCGTAACAGTTTTGATTTTTCTAGATGCCATCGCAATCGCTCGGAATTTAGACTCAAGTGATTTCAATGTTTCTCGTTTATCTCCGCGATTTTAAATGCGATTTACAAAATTATTATACTCTTATAAACTTCAAACTAAGTACAATATTTTGTGTAAGTTTCATACTAATTCAATAAAGGAAAGTTAGTTAAACGGCCGCTCAAATATGGTCGGTGCGGCTGCATGGAAACTGGAGGGAAACACCTTAAATTCAGTTGTATCGATTTCTTGAATTTCATCGAAGGTAGCTCGAACTTGATGAGCTAGAAATGGTACGCGTTTTGCCTTTATTTCAACATAAACTAATGGAGATTTAAAAAAAAAATCGAAAGATCAGTTGTATCGATTTCTTGAATTTCAACGAAGGCAGCTCGAACTTGATGAGCTATAAATGGTACGCGTTTGGTTTAGGCCTGGGTCAAGGGCTTTGACCAGGAAAAAACGGTTTATTCGTAATAACTTTTACAAACGGAATGGAACTGAATTGAAATTTGGCACATAGAAAGATGTTATCGTCCTTAACATTTTTAAGTATAATAAGCTTTGGCATGGGTCATGTGACATGTCACGTGGCCATTTTTCTTAAAATAGCAAATGTTTGACGAATTGGTGACCGGTTTAAGAGAAAACATCAAATAAAAATGCTTTTCTAATGCAGATGAAATATCTCCAGCCCTTCACGTTTGGAATGAGTGTTCATTAATCTCTAAACTAGAAATACGTGTCTCGCAGAACCTCGCGAAGCTCGGGGGAGGATGCACTGTAAAATTTTAGCGATGTGGGAGAGATGGAATTTCTGATTTGACTGGAGAGGTTGGGTTGTATGCCCGAGGTTGCATGCCGGCAACGGCCCCCGAAATTTAAAGTTGAGACATTCCCGTTCCCAGTCGCTTCGATTGAACTTGTACTTAGTGCCCTGTCTTCCTAAATTATAATAAATGGGAACTGGTACTGGTCAGTTTTGGGTTTTGAGCTGTGGGTCACTGTAACTGCTATGGGACTGGGTAACAAAAGATCCTAGGGCTCTTCTTCCCCCCCCCCCCCCCCCCGCCCAACCTATGTTCATTAATTTTTGTCAGAAAGAAAATTGGTCTGAAAGTGGATGTATAGTATAGTATTGCTCCAGGACTATATGCAGTGGTGTTCTGTTTATTTTTATTGGGTGAGAGTTTGTTTATCAGGAATACAAGTAACTCCTGCTGTCTTGATTAAATTTCCTTTTTGAAGTAATATATCAAACACGAGGAACAGTGTTTCATCAGATTTCCAAACACCGAGAAGTGGATTGGAAAAACGAGGCACAGCCGAGTTTTTTTAAACCACTTCAAGGTGTTTGGAAATCTGATGAAACACTGTTTCGAGTGTTTGATATAGCTTCTCAAACTGATCGTTAAATGCGGAGAAAACGAAGGAATAAAATCGCCAAAATCTATGCAAATTAAGAAACGATTTCAAAACCTCCTTCACGGTAGTGATTTCCTTTGTGTTCTCGTCATGAATTATTAATGAGTTTGAGAAGGTTGTGAGTGCTATCTCCCAAAATTGCTGCTACTGCTGTAGCTGTTGTTCTATATACTGTGTATCAAATAATTGCTAATCCAATTCACTATTCGCTTGAATGGTTGAGATTGCAGAAGTTAACACTATATTTTGGATACAGGTCATGAGAATTACGAAATTGATTACAAAAGCTAAACATGAATATTCAAGATGAAGCAACAGATTCTTTGCAAATATCATAAGCAATGTATAGAGACCAGAATGGAGAATTCGTAGGTTACGACCAGGACTTAGGCCTTCATGACAAGTTAACGCCTTTAAAAATCTCAAAATCAAAATTAATTTGTAGATGTACATTCTCATTACTAGTGTCAATACAGTTCACATAGTCACATAACTACAGTGATTTCGTATTCAATTTCCACAGACAACTCATAATAAAGGTGATCAGGTTCTTTATTTGCATAATCTATGTACTTGTTCGTACACTGATATACACCAATATCACGCTAGCATGGCATGAGAATATATTTAATTAAATGGGGAAAAGAGTCCAGTATCAAAATCAGCACATCAATATTAGTAAAACTGTAAAGTTTCGTAAAGATTGCTCGTATACTGACGGAGATATGAGCTTTTGAAACTTAGTACTCTGGCCTAATTTTTACAAAGAAATGTATGGGAAAAACACGAAAACGAGGCTGGATGGGCAATCTATGCCCGTCCACCATACATTTCTTTGTAAAAATGCTCAGTTTCAAAATTTTATATCTTCGTCAGTTTTCTAGCAATCTTTACAAAACTTTGTAGTTTTACTAATATCGATATGCTGAATTTGATGCTGGGCTCTTTTTCCCAATAAACCAAATATATTTTGTGCCATGCTAGCGTGATATTGGTCTATTTTGAGGAGATTTGAGATACTGATCACCATTCCAATAATAAATGTGAAGCAGTAATGTTGATGTGTCATGTGTTTATCTATACAGTTGTTATACATTAGCTGGTCACGATTGCTAACAGAAACTTGTTTTTTCCTTACAAAATCAAAATATTAGACAGACATTCTCCTTACTAAACCATTTGAATATTATTTCTTATTGAACTATTTTGCAAGAAATGCCGTAAACTCAAGATAGCGTATAAAAAGTATATTTCGCTCACTGCTCATTCACAAATAATGCTACATTATGCAAATGTTGTATACCTGTGAAATATAAATTTCCACCTGTGTGATCTGTAGTTTTGATCATACTTGAAAGAGAAATTACATGTTGACACGCACCATGGATATATTTTGTAGAACTATATATCTGTGCTGGAAAGAGTTTTGGCTTCCATCAGATCAGACCAGTTTTCTTGAACTATTTCATGTCATTTAATCTTATATCAAAGTTCCTTAGTGACCTTAGCGAGAATATCAAATAATGATCAATTTACAGCATGTACTATTAAAGACAATAGTTTCCAGTGTTTGAGTACTAATTTTTTACATTGAAAAAATATCCTCTTATGATCTGCCTGTCAGTTGTTTAGCTACTTAAAATCTTTCTTTTTTTTTTGCAAAGGTAGATTAAAGAATAAGCTTAATTTATGGAGGGTTGTAAGCTTAACTTATATAAGTTTAAGCTTACAAAGAGCGGATTAAAGTGCGGTTATTTGAGGTAGATTTCTTAATCGTTTTTCTTCTTTGAGCCTTTCTGTAATCAGTGTTTGCTTTACCCTACCGTATAAAAGATATTCGTCACGAGTATTTAGCTGCGTCTATAAATAGAATCATTTTGTCCAACACTTCCAGTTGTTAATCTGTGGACGAAATCCTAAAGTGAACTACTGAGCAGTACTTTCGATCATTTCGATCCAGAACTTTCCTGTGTCCAACACTTCCAGTTGGTGTCGCCTCGTTCAGAATCCTAATGGAAGCATTTGGTTAAGGCGTTTGAACCAACTCAAAGGGTGTGCCTAGGCTGTTCGAAGTCTTTGTAATCGATGCTGTCGTTGCTCGATCGCGCTGAATTTCAAGTCGCCGTTCTCGCTCCAACCGAGTTTCGGTGGGAAAGGATTTCCAGCCACATGCAAATCCTAGCGTTGTTGTGTTAAAGTTTGCTGTTCTTTCTCATTTGCATCAGAAATTGGTCGTGTTTCTCCGAGAATAAACACTTTTTCACAGACGATGAGTAAGGGTAAACCGTCAGCCTGGCCGCCATGAATAAACACGAGAGCGCCGCTATTGTCAGCGGTCGCGATTTTTGTTGCCAGGCAACTGCACGATATCTATATATCTGTCTGATTTTAAGAAAAGGTCAGAAAAGGCACCTCACAAAAAGTAACAATTGAAGGTTTGATGTCACTTCAAATGTACAGGGGCACCCAACGAACAATCCTTGGTAAAATACATTAAAGTATTCAAATAAAAAATTAAAATAAATGATATGAAAGCATTTCCAGGTGTTCTTCTACATAGAAAACGTTTTCAATTTAGTAAAAAGGGAGTTAAAACAACAAGCGCGTAAAAAGCAACATCACATACGAAAGCTTTAAACGGTTTAGAGAAAGAGTTAATGAGAACAAACAGTTAAAATGCACTGTAAGTAAGCTTCGAGGTAATACTAGGTTTTACCTTGAAGTAAATATAACGCCCTGAGTTATAACTTGTTAACGTTAGCAGAAACCACTTTCGCGCTAACTACAGTAGGCTGTTCCAGGCGTTCAGATAGTAGGAAAAGCGCGAATAGTTGGGGAAGGCGCAAGCCTGGAAAAGGCTATAACTACAGAAGAGATCTGGAAAAGAGTCTTTTTCATAGGAATTATCACGTGTCCGTGACGTCGTAATATTCAAATCAAAGTGGGAAAGTAACGATAAACTAGACGCTTTATGAGCGTAAACTGGGCTACCCGTTTGGACCGTTTGTATTTATACAAATCGAAGCCTATTCAGTTTAATATACTTACCGCTCTTGATGAAAAAAAAAAGGCCTATATCTGAATTTCCTGGTGGTTTTTATTAGTTTTAGTTATCTTGTACCTACCTAAATTTATCTTTGTAACTTGTGTTTCCGACACTTGAAGCCGTGAATCTTTTGTTTATTTTGCCTGCTCCGGACCCGGGGTCAAAACAACTTTTCGAATTGAAATTTTTGACTTATTCCCGCCATTATGATAATAAAAAATTGAATAAAACTTGTCAATTTAACAAAGTTAACGACAGAATTGATAATTCTGGAGGAGAAAAACGAATTTAGCCCTTTGAATCAAATATACTTTTTCAGTTGTGGTAAAAAAATTTCGCAATTTGCATAACGTCAAAAGTAATTTGAAACCTTTCAGTAACACAACGTGACCATTTCATAAAACATCTCGCAATCAGACACAACGAAAATATTCAAGTTTTATTCCTCTACATCTGTAACACAGAAAAGACAATTAAATGAAAAAGTGGTCGCTTTAAGGTTATTTTCGCCCGAGAAACATTCACTAGCACAAGCGAAACTCATGATGACTGGTTTCTCAGAAATAGTACAGCATTCGGTGGAAAATCTTCAAATCTCCTCGAGTCTTTTTCAGCATCGCGATTGTTTGACAACGAGAAATGGATCACAAGACACGTGCAGTTTACATCTTATAATGGTGGTGAATTTTTCGAAGCTGAAGTTTCTGTTGGCTGTTCTATCCCTCTTCAACCTGGCGAAATAAAAATTCATGAAAGGCAAACAATCGAAACAATTGAGAAATTCATTTGAACACGGTATTTGAATTTTATAGTTTCGGTTTCTTTCCGCTTCCAAAGCGCAAGTGCTGTGCCGAGAGTGAGCGAAACGATCAGGCTTCGTTCGTTGTATTACATCAAAATACTTTTTAAAAAACATTTCATTAACTGCGAAAAATGAATCGATTGAGATTGAAGACATTGAACTCACCGAGAGATGAGGAGAAACGTCCCTGTATGGGGTTAGTTTCTAGAGAAACTGTGGTGCTGTGTCGGTGGGGGTGAAGCACAAGAATTTGGTTTTTTTTGGAGTTGATAAGGTAAATAAGCCACCGTTAAAAGATTTATTAGCTTTCTCGAATCTCTTAACGGTGGCTAATTTACCTTATCGACTCAGTCGATAAAACCAAATTCTTGTCCCAGTGTATGTTTACGTTCTTGGCGAGTGAGCACATGGTAGGGGGGCCATCATAATGGTGATTTTATGAAGAGGGGGGTGTCATAATTGCAATTTTGTGACACAGGAGAAATTCTACGTAAACCTAGACTGGTCTCCCCCTACGGGGGTAGCCCAGTAATAATAGCCTCCCACGCAGTCGTTTTTAGGGGGATCGTGTTTCATTCCCCCCCCCCCCCCACACGTTTGTTGGGGGGGAGGAGTGAATCACGATCCCCTAAAACAGTCCCTAAAAACGACTGCGTGGTAGGCTATAACGATGGTCGATCGATCTTGAAGCCACTATCGAAGCTTACATTTGGCTTTGAGCTCCTGTAGTCAATTTTATTTTCTTTGTTCGCCACATTTGTGGCCGTCTGGTGGTTGAAGGACATCATTATAAAGTCCGGAAACCCGTAAGTCACTAGCACCTTTCAAAGAAACGAGGGGTGTTTGCTTTAGTGCTGATGTTGGCACTCTTGCGGCCGTTCACAGTCGGTAGGCAAGCCGATCCAGACGGAGTTGTCTAAAAACTGTATGATCGTGAGTTGCAGCCCATTTGTGACACCTTGCTGTGATCGAAGTTTGGAATAGAACAGGTGCTTTTAGACTTATATATTTTTGTGAAAAATCAGTTGGATGACCTTGGATGGCATTCCCCGTTCGTTGAACTCAGGAGTTTCCCATAATTCATTGCGGTATCTGCTGTATGAGAAGCTTGCGATAAAAACGAAGAGGCAGGAAAGGCAATAATCTCAGCAATAAAGTAGATTTCTCGTCTCCAGCGAAAGAAGCGTCTTTTTATCCTTCTACCCGAGACGAAATGTAGAAGATCGTAGCTTTTAAAAGCAGCGTCAGGTTACTTTGCGTGACTTTGAAAAGGGTCAGAAAACATATTATGGTTCCTTTGTCAGCAAGCGGAATGGAAGGTGGACCGAAGTGAAACCAAAAATTCCGTAAGTGTTTTAATGTTATGCAGTTAGACTCTGTACTTGATTTTGTTATATCTCTATTAGTAAATATAACTATGGTGTTTTGGTTTTACATCAAGCCGAACCGCTATGTTTCGTGTTAGTTTTGGCGCGTTGTTACACGATTTATCGGTAAAGCTTCCGCTTCCGTCGCCTGAAGTAATTTCAGCCTACTAGCTTTGGCATAAAGACGCCTTCTTGGCTGAATTTTCTGGTAAAAGAAACGCATTTTCACTGTGTGTTTTAATCTTTGTGTTTTAAGGCTGGTTCTCATATAATCGTCCTGGTCGTCCGAGTCGTTTCAAAAATGTTTTTGCAAACGACTCAGACGATCGGGACGACTCAAGCGATTTGGGTTCTCATATGGTCGTCCCGGTCGTCTCGAACGTCAATAGTGCAGTCGTAAACTGTGTCCGACAACATGTTTTGGGCAATAATACTGCATTCTGGGCTAGATTTGGGTTGCTTCGATCGCCTCAGTCGTCCCGGTCGCCTGAGAGAAGTTCTCATATGATCGCCCCCGATTATTCACGATTGTCTCGGTCGTCTGGATAGAACACAGTTCTATCCAAGCGACCGCGATCGTCCCGGGTCGTTTCCAAAGTGTTCTCATATAATCGTCCCGGTCGTCCGTACACTTTTTGAAACGACTCGGACGACCGGGACGATTATATGAGAACCAGCCTTTAGCAAAAGAATGTGTTTTATCGGTACTCACACTTTTTGCTCGGCGATTTGACTAATTAAATCTCAAACAGCGGATGTTTTTCACGCTTTGGAATTGTTAGCTGTTTAGCTGTTGAGCCGCTAGTTCAGCAAAACACTTTCTATAAGACTATAGCCCTTCCATCCGAATTTCGTGAATATAGCTTACGCTCCGCGAATGTCAAACTTCCGACCGCCAAAGTGACTAGTTAGCGGCCGTGAGTCAGAATAGTGATCTTGTTCATTTCAACTTTCTTCTGAGAATAATATAAATTTATAATAGGTTCTATGAGCTCTTTTTTCTTACGGCGAGATCAGATCAGTTGACTATTCTAGTGAGATCAGGTTCAAATTATTTATAGCATCGCATTGTATGTGTGTGTGTTTCTGTTTTTATTTCGTTTGTTTGTTTGTTTAGAATGCTGTAAAACGACTGCTAGTAATTAGTGAACTTTACTACTATTGCTTCTGTAGCGATACTGGGTAAACACTGCACTAATGCTGTATCACTAGAACAACTATTCTAATCCTGATCCTAACCCTAATCCTTTAAACTCAAAATGTATCCTTGAAATACAGTACTTACCCGCTTATAAGAACCCATTTTTTCAAATTTAGCCTAAACGGGTTCTTATGTAAATGGTGCTTAGTGGAATTTTAGGCTACGCGGGTTCTTAAATAGGTTCTTATTTAATGAGAAATATATTATACACCTGTGAATGATAGAAAGGTGGCATGTATATTAATTTAATGCCAAAACAGGCCTGGCCCTTAGACAGTATGTGACCATTACCCATTTTAGTAGATATTTTAATTCTCAGTATCAGGCGAAAAGTTGATTTAATGATATATAGCTAATGAAATATATACATATATGTGGATATAATGTTTTTTCTTCTAAACACTATAAGTGTATACATGTTCAAGTTCACTACTTTTGAGTCATGTTTTTTTGCATGAAGATTTTTTTAGGTTAATTTCTATAAGAACCTTTCTATAAGAACTTGTTTCAAATTTTAGGCTAAATAGGTTCTTATGTAAATGGGGTTTAAATTGATATTTTTAGGCTAACAGGTTCTTAAATTGCAGGTTCTTATAAGCGGGTAAGTACTGTATGCACAACAGTACACAATGTCTCAACTCTTTTTGCAATTGCTTGTATCTTCAGTTTTTACTCACAGTTTGCAACCCGAGTCCAATTTGAGAACAATTTGCCCTCCTAATACAGTATTTTAGTAAGTGACATAACAATAATGGCAGGTACCTTTTACAAAATTCAGACAGATATATAAATTTTTACCACAATTGCCGGTAATCTCGCAATCTGATTGGTCGATGCGAGTGGTAAATGAGAGTACAGACAACGGTGCTGACGCTAACATCACGCAATGCCTATAAAAGCGCGCGCTTGAAAAAAATAAACCAATCATATTGCGAGGAAGTTATAGACAACGCTTGCTCTTTCTTAGCTGTCGCGTTTTGTAACGAAACTTCCATTTTTCCCCGTATTCTTTTATTAAATATTGTAGTAAAAAACATATTTCCACCGGTTTTCCGTGGTGTGGACTCTTATTTACCACGATTTACGTCATCACATGGTCAAAATTTGTTGCTGACTCACTCGGCTGCGCCTCGTGAGTCCACAACATTTTGACCATGTGATGACGTAAATCGTGGTAAATAAGAGTCCACACCACGGAAAACCGGTGTAAATTTGTTAAATATTTTTCGACGATTTGGCGCGGCTCAGCTCCCGATCCCGAGACCCGAGCACCCGAGCGGCCTTCGGCCGACAAATTTATTATGATAAATAAATATGTATCCTGCGCAGTGTTAAGTGTTAAGTTTAACGCTGTAAAAAGTGATAAAAATGAAACTAGACGTTTCGGCAATGCTGCCTTCATCAGTAGTAAAAATGTGTTCGTTGCTAGCGTGTGCGAAATTCAAAAAATTCAAATTCACGCGTGCCGAAGAAAAGCGCGCGCAAGGCTAGCTTACGAGTTAATTATGAAAAGCCAAAGTCTTGGTTCAAACCACTGGGCGCCAAAGTCTTGTAATTGAAAATGAACCGCATTTCTTCGCGTCTTCTCCTGATCTGGTCACCTAGATTCGCTTTAATCACCACTACCATCATGTCGCTGAGGTTGTGGTTTGGTCTCGTGAAATGTTCAGGCACTGGCAGCGCAACTTTCTTTTTGATCACATCCAATCGGTGTTCACGGAAGCGGTCTCCAAGACGACGGCCCGTCTCTCCAATGTAGACAATTGCAGGGCATTTACGGCATGAAATGCAGTAGACCAATTGGCTTGTGATGCACGTATAATGTCCCAAGATCTTGATGTGTCCATTTGTAGTTCTAATACTGTCACTGGAATTGATGAAAGGACAGGTTCGGCAGTCACGTCGGTTGCATGGAAACGTACCCGCTTGACATTGGAGATCTGATGGCAAACTGCTATGGACTAGCAAATCTTTCAGATTCTTTGCGTGTCGGAAAGCTTTTAGCGGCGGCTTGTTAAAAATAGCACTCGTGGTGTTGTCATCACGTAAGATGGAATAGTTTCGCAGAAGGATGTTACAGACGTCGACGTTTTTGGGGTGGTATGTGATGACCAGAGGTGGGCGGTCGACGGCAGTGTCATTTCCGGGAGTGATGTCAAGTAGATGGTCTCTTTGTTTTGCTTCCGCTCGGACGCGTGCTCTTGTTATGAGGTCATGAGGATAGCCACGTGCCACAAAATATGTCCCCATGGTTGTTGCTTTATTGTGAAAATCATCGTCGTCACTGCAGATCTTTCGCAGCCGTAGAAACTGACTATACTGGAATGGATGATTTACACTTTGATGGATGCAACGAGCTGAAGTCTAGATAAGAATGACTATCAGTGTCTTTGTAGTAAACAGATGTTGATATGCGGTTGTCGCGGGGAATCATATAGATGTCCAGGAACGGGAGTTTATCAGCTGAGATAGACTATGTGTAGTCAATCTTGGGATGGTAGTTAGAGGCCAACTCGAGAAACTGCTGTAATTCATGTTCACTGCACGAGGTTGCGCCTGCCACATCATCCATGAACCGCTTAACAAATTTATTAACAAATAAACCGACAAATTTATTAACCTTGCTTCGCGAGGAAAAAAAATTATGAGGACAAAGGTCATTTTTCAGTCCAAAATTCAACCTTTTTTTTTAATTTATTTTTTTTTATTTGTTTTTATTATTTGCATCACATTACATTACAAAATAACTAAAGTTTGAACCATATACAAAAGTACAAAACTTATTATTTTGTTAACACTATACTAACATGAAGTGATCTAAAAAATAAATACTGTCTACACAGTTAGAAAAAGAATAGAAATAAAGAAAAACAGAAAAAAACAAAAAGAAAAAAATTACGTCGCTAGATTTTGTGTTTTTGACATGACGCGAAGAAAGAGAAACTCCTTCACTTTAAATGCTGCAGAAAAGAGCGGAAGGGGCTGGGTACTAAGATCGCCGTTCTCTGAGTGTTTTGGACAAGACTTCTTCAACTGCTTGAGGGCGGATGTCATACCCAGATAATCGAGGACGTTTACTTTAATATCAAAGGTGGATTGGAAATCAGCGTGCGATAAGAATTCTGTAGCATTTGCTTTCAGAAGATCTTTTACGTATACAATGTCTTTACTAAACCACTTTTTGTAGAAGACTATTTTTTTGTCTATCATGATAAGCGAGTTATTCCATAAAATTTGTGAGTGGAAATGAGCTAGAGTGTTTAACCTGTTCTCGTAGTTTAGCTCACACCAAATTTGCAGTATCTCATGTAGAAAAACATCAGATATTTTAAAATATCTGTTGACGTCTTGCTTGTTAAGGTTGTATTCGAAAAGCTTATCGCTGCCATAAGGTTGAAGGTTCAGCTCGAAGAAAACTTTCCATTTCCCTCGATTGTTTTGATCAAGATACTTTTTTATCCAAGTGGTTTTTAGCGACCTTTTAAAAGATTCGATATCAATCATTTTCAAACCGCCATCTGGGTAATCATTTATCATAATGTTGCGTTTTATTTTGTCTCCTTTCCCGCTCCATAAAAAATTGTAAAAGAGGTCATTAATTTCTTTAATAGATTTTGAACAGGTTGGCAGAGTAGTTAGGATGTATACTAGTTGTGACACATATAAACTTTTCAGGACCGTAATTTTACCAATAAGACTCAACCGTCGCAGTTCCCAACAATTGAGGCAATTCTTAACTTTAACCAATTTTTCTTCTTAATTTGCCTTAATGCTAGTCAAAGGGTCAGTCGAAAACCAGATTCCTAAAGCTTTCACTTTGTTTCTTGGCCATTTAAAGTTTTTTTTCTGGAAAGAGTATTTCTTCTTTTTCTTTATACATTCCTATCCAAAAAGCTTCAGTTTTCCTATTGTTGAGCCTGAGGCCAGATATTTCACCAAAGTCATTAAGAGTTTGTAAGGCTGTTGAAAGGGAAGACCTCGTTCCGTCTAAGATTAAAGTTGTATCGTCTGCGTATTGGCTCATTTTAGTTTCAGTTTGGTTCACGGTGATACCCTTGATTTCCGTATTACTCCTGATTGCAATGGCGAGAATTTCTGCGCACAGCAGAAACAGATAAGGCGATAGAGGGCAGCCTTGCCGAACACCCCTTTCCAGTTTAAAAAAATTGCTACACCAACCGTTATTTATTATGCAACTTTCTATGTTTGAATAAAAGGTTCTAACCCAGGCAACCAGTGACGGACCATAACCATGATAAAGTAATGATCTTTCTATAAAAGACCACTCTAGCGTGTCAAAGGCTTTTTCAAAATCTATAAACAAGAGAAGACCTGGTAACTGCTTTTCATCCGCAAACTTAATCACATTATCGATAAGCTTGATGTTTTCACCAATAAATCTATCCTTCAGGAAGCCGGTTTGGTCATTACTTATAACCTTTGGTAGTACATTTTTAATACGATTTGCTATGGCTTTTGCAGCAATTTTGTAGTCGCAGTTTAACAGAGTGATGGGACGCCAGTTCTTTATAAGGTGCGGATCTGCGTCTTTTTTTGCGAAAATTATCTCGACTTAGATCTCCAAGATGTGTTCTGAGAAAATCTGTCATGTTTCGTTTTGTTCTGATATTCTCAAATCCAGTCAAACCAAAATATTTTGCTACAGCTTTGAGTCCATATAATTTCATCAGCTTTTCAGTTTTTGGCCTATCAACACCCATATTCTTTCGAATAAGCTTATATAAATCATTCTTGGTTCTAGCTTTTGAGCGTCTTTTAATATTCATGTGAGCTGCCAACTTTTTCTTTCGTGAGTCCATTTTATATAGCAAACACAAAATTTTGAAAAATCAAAAAAGATATCTCAGCTATATAAAATGAGAGATGACGACATTCAGATTACACCAGTTGATGCAAATGGTCAAACTGGAGAAACAAAAATTTTCAAAGATGTCAATAAGGCTGCAAAAGAAATGGGTCTTATTTCTTCAACACTCAGACATGCTTTTCGAAAAGGAAAAACAACTACAAAACGAAAATCAGATGGCCAAGTTTTTCTTTTGGATGGTCATCTCAAAACAGCTGATATCATTCTGGATGGAATCAAATTTGATTCACGAAAAGAAGGCAACGAATCAGTTACAAAATCACATGCTTTTCGATCACTTATCACCAAAAGAAATCCAACAGAAAGGCAAAAAATTTTCATGTTTCATGTGATAGCTCCGGATGACACCGAATATTACTTTTATTCTCAGAAAACAATTGATGCCTTTTCAAAGCTCCAGCCAATCTTCAAATAACACCAGCAACAAAACCTGCTTATCTGAATCTTGATGAAGAAATGGAAATTCATCGAGAATATCTCAAGGAAGCTGAATTTTGGTAATTTTTTATTTTTTTATCTATGATAATGAATAACTAGGGCTTAATCGGGAATAATGAATTATACAAAGAAAGAATCGCGTAAAGAAGCGATAGAGATCACGCGCTCGAAACTTGCAATCTTTGTCAAAATCAAATCTTTGATGTCTTTGATGGTTTTAGTGACCTTTCAGTGCCTTCCAGTCTCAGATTCTAGTCCTTCCGTAGCCGATTTCGTAACTTTTTCCTGATTGGTGCGTGCTTTTTATGTCCATTGTGTTTATGTTATCAATGTCTGGTTCGTCTCTTTGTGACCGATTGTGAGCAGATTCTGTCTGCCTCAGTAACGTCTCGGAGTGTTTTTAGTGTGTCGAAGAGTGTTACACGGTAATCGAACAGTAATTCACAAATGGGGAAAAAAAAAAGAAGAGAGATCGCGACAGACGGTACGTTGAATTCAAGTTTGCTTTCGTAACTGACATTCGATTCATGTTTAATTATCTGTTGTTCACTACAGTTCATACGCTGTCAAAATTGCATTATTTCCAGGTCACGTTCCCAATCCTGGTCGCCTGAAAAGTCACAGCGTATAGCTCAAAACGGTCGAAAAGATCGGAAAGGTCGGTCAATTTTAAGTGTTTAAATGTTGATTTATTATAGTTCTCTGTTTAGTCAATTGTCGACCGGGCTAGCATACATGGTATTACGTGACCGTCTGCGAAGTAGATTCAGAGTGCAAAAAGGCTTACGGTATTCTGAGAAACGAAACGAAACCAAACTCAGTCGAACAAATCGTTTTCCTCTGCTCCAAAGAATTCATTTGTATTATATAGATTTGATTAACACTTTGTGGGATTTGTAATCTTATGGCTGATCTACGTTACAATTTTTACAATGCAAAAAACAATTGCTTTTGACTGGGAATATCTCGACTCGATGGTAATTGGTTAACACAACCCTCATAGTCTGCATAGTGTTACATTTCCAGCCGCGACGTCTCCTTGGAACTTTATGCTGTAAAATTGTTCCCTGGCGTAAAGCTTGTGAATAGGAATGGCAGTATTTAATTATATTCAAATAACTTTAGACAAAGTTAATAATTTATTAAGACTTAATTTTGCTGCCCTCGAAGCAGTGAGCAGATTTTATCCAAACTCTCCATATCGGCACGTACCATTGTAAATAAGAATATCAAATAATGTGGTGCTTAGTTATCTACCAATAATTTGCGCAAAGTAAATATGACTATATGGAAAAAGGTATATGTCAAATAACAACATGTTCTCCCCTCTGAATTTACGATTATCGTTAAGTGTCAAATTGCTCTGAATTTACGATTATAGCTAATTCAGAACACTGTTTCCCAGGACATTTCAGAAAAGAAGAAGTAAAAAAAAAACCAAGTTATTTGGACTGCGGGATTCGAACCCGGAACTACCGCTACTAGGAACGTCTTCTTACCACTAGACCACCGAACAACAAGACGATAGGAAATTATATCTGCAAGATATTTATTTGAGTCTTGCATAGAATATCATTGATCTACAGTGATTAGGCCTAAGCGCTGATTTCAAATGGTTAGCTTTTTGTTGAGGTTTGGTGATCAAGCTTTTCCATTTACTTTCTAAAATTATTTTCAAGAGAGTGATTTTATAGGCTCACTATAGGGTGTAGAATAAGCGCATGAATTTTATTATGTTAAAAAATTGAGGTTTGCTCAACCAGCAGCGTGGTAGTCTAGTGGTTAGAAGAGAGGATAAGTCAGCGAAGGGTCGTAGGTTCGAGTCTTGTCCGAATACTAAGGATTGTTCTTTTTCAACAAAAATGCTGATTTCCCAGATTTCCTTTCAGACTGTCAGTGTTCTGAATTAACTATAATCGTAAATTCAGAGCAATTTGACACTTAACGATAATCGTAAATTCAGAGAGGAGGACGGGTTGCAAATAAACGAATCATGGCAAAACATTGGATGACATTTGCCTCTAATTTTTTAACTCGTCCCCAGACCCCCAATTTGACCCTTAACTGCGAAAACGCCATTTTTTGGATGGAAAGAAAATCAAAATTTCGCCCATTTATCAATTACTTTTCGGAAATCCACACTCGGATTCCAGTAATTTGGTCGTTATTCTATCTGCAAACGTTAAAATATTTTAATAACTTAAAAAATAAGTCCCGTCATTTTGAACGTGAAGTGACCAACGTCACGTAAAGGTTTGTATGGAGTTCAACCGCGCGGTCATCGCTTTCAGCGGCATAACTCATTTTAATAGGCGTAACGTCAACATCCACACTCGGTTTTGAAAAGAATGGGATCTAGTGAACATTTAGGTTGGAAATATGATTTAGTTGGAGCGAAAAAAATCCCGTCATTTTTCTGTTTTTTCAGTGCAATGTGCTTCGACTGAGCCCATTTTGGCTTCTAGTGGTGACTGGAGCGGACTAGCGCCCAGGCCGTTCGAGCTCAACTGCGCATGGGCAACAGTTCATTTTTAGTTTCAAAAGTGCTTCAACAACATTTTTATTAAACATATTCATTTCATACGATTGGCGCTACACAGTTCATATTTATTATAAGTTCATTTTAGCAACGCGCACGCCCGGAGCAAATGTCTCCTTTCAGGGGCATTTTTTTTGGTATGACAGTTAGCCTGCATAACAGGCGTTATTTGGGGGCGCTCAAGCGGGTTTTAGGTCGCGAGCGCGCAGCGCGAGACACGCACTCGCGCTACGTGCTCTCGCCCCAAAACCCGCTTGAGCGCCCCCAATAACGCCTGTTATGCAGGCTAATATACAGTCAACTCTCTCTTAAGCGACCACCCTTAGTGTAAGAAAAAGTGGTCGCTTAAGAGAGTGGTAGTTCAAGTTGATTGTATTCGTGTAAATAGTTACTTTACAAAGCGGTCGCTTAAAGGGAAGTAGTTGCTTTAGAGAGGTCGTTAAGAGAGAGTTGACTGTATATGCTGGAATATTGATTCTGGTAATATTGTTCGAATTTATTGAGAAATAAATACTATTAGCTTTGATTTATCTGCTAAGCAAGTTTTTTTTGTCGACATTTGAGTCATTATGAAAAACTGACCAAACCCAAATGAACGTTACCGCATATTCTCGTTCCCGTGCCAGGAATAAATCAAGAATAAATGCCGGGTTGAAATAAACGCCGGGTATATCAAAAAATGAAAGGAATAATGAATAAGTGAGATCCAATTATCCCGCTTCCACCCCCGAGCGTAGGCAAGAAAATATGTTTCGAAAATTCCGTTTTCATACTGCCACTGCGAACCGCGTATCGACTTTTTTCCTGAGACACTCGAAATGGCAGGGTATTCTGCAGTTACTCATTCGCTGTCGATTTATTTTGGCATTGGTGTCCGCTCTCGGTAATTCATCAGAGCAGTCTGTCGTTTGTCGCTAGTTCGTGGCTCTCGTTTCGCCGTTTCAAGGCCGTGTTGCTTGTCGGAATTTTCCCCAAACAGGACCCCTTTAGCGACCCAATCGCGCTTTCATTTTTTATGAGTTTACTGGATCGTAATGGTATATTACTAGCGCTTTCCTTTTATGAAAGTTTAACGTGAAAATGTTTATCCATTTGACATGCATCAACAATTGCATCACAATTTTGTGTCTTGTGTTGAATGTGAACAATTTAACAATGCTGGTCATTTTAAAACAGCCTAAGGACAATTATTTGAAAAGGTTATTTGCTTAATTAAAAATCTCCATTGTACGTTACATATCCATCATCTGAAGGAAAATGTGAAAATGATGGCTCAAAAAAGCATTTTAAATTACTTTATTTCAGTGCTTTTTATGTGAGATACAGTGGAACCTCGATTTACGAAGACAACAACAACAAAACTATATTTCATTATCGCCATTTCTATACATAGTATTACTGACCGAACCAATGACAATAAGGAAATTAAAATCAGTTAAATTACAATAAAGAAATCTAGATGTACAGCTATTTCAATTAACGTTGTCGGGTGAAAGGTCAAAGCTCAAAGCCTACAAGTCAAGACCGAACGAGTAAACCGAGCGCCTGTTCCAGGCATGCAGATAGTTGGGGGCGGTGAAAGTAAAAGAAATGGCGCGAATGAGCGATGCAACGAGCGGGAAAAACGTTTCTTTTGCGTCGCTCCCAACTATCTTGACTTGTAGCTTTGAGCTTTCATCCGACAACGTTAATTGAAATAGCTGTATATTCTCACGTATTTGTAACTGACAATAACGAGTACCACAAACTATGTTTTGCTCTTGTTTTCATTGCTGAGTGACAAAAGCAGCAGTCAACCTGCTAATAGGTGGATCAGTATTGTTCAAAAGAAATAAAACCTTCTCATGATAATACAATGTTTTGAATAATCTATTTAGTTTAATAATTTTGTCAAAAAGGATATTTCGTCTATTTTGTGGTTCATCATATAACATACAGTAAAATAAAAAGTGCATTTCATCTTCAACTGAATTAAGTGTACAGTGGGTGCAAATTCTAAGGTGTTCAGGAGCTTTAGGGATTGTAAATCGTTCATCATCAGTTCTTAAGGTGTGATTCCCTATCTTAAATTTAGAAGTAATTTGTCTATGTTCAGGATTTTTGATATGGTTAATAAAATCGAAATATTTCGTTTCATATTTAAAGACCGAATAAAATTTAAGCTTTTTATTTGCATTAATTAGATTGAGTTGGTGATTTTTTAGACTCGCAAAAATATTATTTTTTGCCTTTGACAAGAAAAAAGACGGGTTTGCTTATTGAGTTTATTGCAGTCTTGTCAATATTGAAGTTTGTACAGAAAGAATTAATTTTATTAATCAAACCTGTTTTATTTTCTTGAGTCATATTATTAGAAATGACTAAGCAGAGTTAAACAATGCTGTCATTAGGTTGATTTTTCAGGTGAATCCAAAATTTAACAATATTCAGCGAAATTTGCAGTTTAAAAGGTAATCTTCCAAGTTCATTTCTAGATAGTACATTTGGTGAACATTTATTCACACCGAAACACATCTTACAAAAATAAATGTGTGTTTTTTCAATCGTGTCTTTTTCCCAGCTGCTGTTATCATATTTGTCATAAACACCCCATAGCAAGCATTGGGAAGGCTTCTCCCAGAAATTTGGGTTCGTGGATTGTTTTGTTAAAGAGCCTCAAGTTTTTTAAATTCCAAGAGAATTTTACAACTAAATTTTGATGGCCTTAATACTTCCGCACATCTGCTCCAAAGATTTTGCTGAAACTTGGTAAGGGTATGTATTAAGTCAATGTAATCTGACTCCAGAAATTTAACACAAATATAGCAGCAAAGTTTTTCACAGGGTGCGATTTTGTTCAAAACGTGGGGTTTATTTACACCCGATTATCACTAAAAATATTTTTTCCCAGTGAAATCGAATTCTATCATATTATTGCTAAATAATAGCTGTAAGTTTTCGCAAAGTTTCAGAAGCATTGCTTATGAGCCGGAAAAGTTATGATCCAAAGTTTGTCATAGACGAGGGCACCCGAAATAACAACGGAGCCACCTTAAATCGTAAACCATTCTCACTGCCAAAACAACCACTCATTGCCTACGCGGAATTGAGATATGGGAGCCAAAATTTAGCTTAGGCAGAGGGTCGCAAGACAGTGAGATAGGGAAACAAACGTCGCCGAAGGGGAGGCGAGCGGGTAGAATATCCTACAATGCGAGACAGACCGCGTAACTTGGCGAAAGAGGCAGAAAAAACAGAATAAATTACTTAAATAGGCAAGCGAGATCCCTGGAGGGTTACCGGGTAATTAGTTCTATTCACAGAAGGCGTCTGGAGTCGAAAAAAATTCCGCGCGGGCTAGTTTAGCGGAAATTTTAGCAGTGAGAATAGAGGTTCCACTGTAGTTCTAATATTTGAGTTCCAGTGACCATGCAGACTGACACTCGTGTCGACGTCACTGCATGCTCTCTTTTAATAATTACTTATGATCATACAGTTAGCAGCTGACTTTTAGTGACTCTCGATACTCAGCCTGAATTTGAATTTAGCGTCTTTTCTTTGGTAAAGTAATCAACGATACAAGTCTACAAACGTAAAAAGACTAAGCAAAGGTCGGTTTTTCCTTTTCTCAAACACACTCTTCCGATTTGAATCGAAATATGCAAACCGTTAATAAACAACACAGCTGGAAAGATCAAATTTACACACGGGTTAATGCAACAAGACCTAAATCACAGAAACACCTGTCCTGTCCACCTGTTCTACAGACCAAACTCTGCAAACGCCAACACAAGAATGTCACTCTGAACATGACAACCTCAGAAAGTTTGAATGTTTTGTTCCTTTAACTATAATTGAGGAAAAGTAGGCCGAAAAATTATCAAACAAGAAGATGATAAACGACGCGCGTGAAAGCCGCGTGGGCTCAAAAAATTGTTGTTGCTCGCTAGGTGACCTAGGCGAGTTGGTGATATGATGGTCGGTGTCATTTCGGTCGTGTTTCGTTTGCTGTTTAGTATACAGTATAAAGAGTCAATAACAAATACCCATGAAATAAATGCCGGGTCAACAAGGCTGTGTTAAGTTTTACGCCAGGCTGGAGTTAAATCTACAAAATACGTTAATTAGATTGAATATGACATTGACGGTTTTAAATGACATTTTAATTGAAGAGAATACCTTCTATTTCACAAGCATTGCAAGTAAGAAGCTGCCCAACAAACTCGAATGCAGAATGATAAAAAAATGAATAATGAATAACTTAGAAAATCAAGGGGGCTTCGTGAAAACAAATACATAAGCGTATTCAGTTTACTAATAAGAAAACATCTCAGGGTGACATAAATATGCATTGTCTGCAAATGGGAGGGTTACCCTATCTTATTGCTGGAGTCACCCTCCTAGAAGGACTAACTTTGTTATGCAAAAGCTCGAGCAAAGGTCACCCTCCTAGACTGAATTTTTCGAAAAAAAAAATCCGTTATAGAATACAAAAGCAAAATTTGCATTTCCGCCGAAGTAGAGTTTTGGTCCCAGTGCGTTTGTATTTTGGTAGGGTGCGGGGGAGGATTTGAGAAACGCAAACTGCAATCGGTTTTTCGTGTGACGTTGCCTTCGCGATTTGATATCGTTCAGGGGATAACTTAGGCCCCGTCCACATGTATCCGGATATTTTTGAATCCGCAACTTTTTTGTTGCGGATTAGAAAATGTTAGCGTATTCGAATCGTATTTGCCTGTCCACACTTATCCGGATTCGCTCTAGTACCCAGGGCTCCTCTTTAAATGTTATCAATAGAGCATGCGCAAAGGTCAAGTTCAACTGTAAACACTTTATTAGACTTGAAATAAGTTCAAGTAGAAGTGAAGCGATAATATTTCGGTCGCCATGTTAAATATTCGCGCGGTTACAGACTGGATCCGATACTTTTACGTCAGCGTATTCAAAACTATCCGGATTCGACCGTTCACACGATGCCGTACTTGTAACGTATTCAAAACTTTCCACTCTGGAGAGCGGATTAAAAAAGTTGCGGATTCGTGACCCGAATTCGCCGGATACGTGTGGACGGAAGACCAATCCGCAACAAAACAGTTGCGGATTCAAAAATATCCGGATACGTGTGGACGGAGCCTTAATTTTCAAAATTGCTCATGCACGCAATGCGTGCCTATGTTTACTTACAATACAACGCACCTAACTGTGACAACTGTGCGCACGTGCACCTGACAAACGTTTTTACAACTTTCCACGATGTCACGAGCTAATTCTTAGAATCATTTTCCTATTTCTAGTTTACCTATTTTTACATTCCTGTGGTAAACACGAAGCGACAAGATTACATTCCATCGTGCTCAACTTTTCGAGGAGGCGTGCACGTCAATTGAACTCGCGCTCTCAGATTGGCTAACTTGAGAAAACGTTTGTTGGGTGCTCACGGTAAGGCGCATGGCACTGAAATGCCAAAAATAACAGGCATGAATTTGATAGAAATGTAGCAGCGGTCCAACTGTTCAGTTCGGACAAATGGTAAGCGCCCCATGAAAAACCAGTTAAACGAGTTAATATTTAGACTGATTATGTCTTTTATTCCTAGGATCATTCTGAGAGTGCCTTGCAAGCAAGTGATTGAACTTGTCTCAATTAGCCATTGTCTCGAGCACAGAAGACGAATACTCGCCATGAGGTGTAGAGCGAAACCACTAATTCTAGCCTTGTTTATTTGGGGATTTGCCATCTCGTTGATATTAGTTGCTTGCATCTCCTTTTTAAGTCGAGGTCGTCGGCTTAAAAAACCACTTCAAGAAAATCAGGTTGACAATAATCATCCAAATGCTACGATCAGTCACCTTTTAGATAACCTCACAAGTGTGAGCCACCCCTCCCTTCCACTAATTGATTTTAATGACTTGGGAACGAACAAGAAAAATGTGCTGCTATTACTTATCGTTAGCACTGCACCACAAAGATATCAAAGAAGGCAGGCGATAAGGGGCACATGGTGGAAACATTGTTCTGGTACTCAGGTAAGCAACAAGGTTTTCAATTACGATGGCTCCTTACAGTTTCGAGCCGCGCGCGCTGATGACGTGCGTTCACAAGTTTTGTTTGGTCAGCAAAACTAAAAAGCAAAATGAACCGCGCATTTTTTTGCATGTCCTTGGGTGAATGTTTTTAAAACTCTCCTTATTTTAAGATACATACGCTAACTTCTACATTATGAAATGAAAAGAAAAAAAGAATTGTCAAAGCGATTTAGTTTAATAGATAAATACATATGTAATCGTTTATCAATAGGCCATTTGCACGATGACGTCATTTGACTACTACTACCAGAATCCTTCAGTTTTTTGTTTTGTAGTGCAAATTAGGGCTATTGTTATTTAAACCGCACTGGGATTACAAAATTTAAATAAGAAAGGAAAAACGAAATGAATTCTGGTAGTAGTAGTCAAATGACGTCATCGTGCAAATGGCCTATTTTTTGCAGTATACTTGCCATTTAGATGTTGCGCTGCCATAGCAACGGCCTCTTCCATAAAAAAAGTGATAACTGGCAAAAAAAAACAAATAAATATGTTGGCATCCTTACTGGGATATCTCGTGAACCAAAAATGCAAGACAAGAAAATTAGACTGTATATCGTACCTCATGACAGTTAGTGTAGGATTCGTTTGTTGATACTCTATGGAGTCACCATAGTCAAACTAAATTCCAAGTTACGACTGCTTTATTAGCACGGCCAATTTTCATGGCTTGAAAAACAGTTGCTATATCACTTTCATCCGTCCTCTATTGCATGCTTTTTTCTTTGAAAAGCAGACTTTGAAGCGTTTTTCACATGAAGGCATTAGAAAACAGAGTTTTGTTCCCGCTTAGGGACATAATTTTGTTTTTCGTTTTCAAAAACCAAAATTTATCATTTTGGACTTGGGACCCTGGAGAAACTAGTCAGTTATTTGCAAGAATCTGGATGTTTACTCGGGAATAGAAAAGTGACTAGTTTTTCGAGCGATTAGTCATGAAAGGTTTTGTTTCATGAATAGCCGAAAAAGCCTCGTAAACCGCTATTTTATTACTCTAAATACTACCAGAAGCCACAATTGCTATTTACTTCATTCAAAGTACAACCCAAACGGTTAGACCGCCTGTTATGGACCGCCATATAAAGTGAGCCCCTGAAAAACTTTCTAGAGCCTTAAATTCCACCAACAACAATGGGCCCTAAATATTGTTCGACCAAAGAGGGTGTAGCCGCAGGAAATAAACTGTGCGCTCTACGTGTCAACATTTATTGAAGCTTAAACACCGGATGATACACGCCCCGTTGTGCCAGAACACAGAACGGTTCTGGAGAAAAAAAATAAATTACAAACTTACCCCAAAACGAATGGTACAAGATATAAACTAGGAAACAATGCTGCCAAAGAAAATGACACAAACATACCTAATCGGTGAATTCTTCAAAACTATAAATTGAATCGTCGACGGCAAGGAACTGAACTGAACGGCAAAGAGAACTGTACGACTGCAAGGAAAACTATACGACGGCCAAGAAAACTGTACTGACTACATGCAAATAAAAAACTGAAATTTATACGAAAAAATGTGTGACAACTATATGCATAGAAATTAACACGTGCGAGAAGTAAATAAATGCGTGCAAACACGCTAACAGAGGGCCTGGGTCTGAGTTACCCTGGATCCGCCACAGGAAAGTAGGTCTTGCATTGTGCAACTTTTCTGCAAGGCGTCTCACAACGGCATTGACCAACAGGTTGCACCAAAAATTGCACGTAATTTTTGTTACTCGTTGCAGAATGCCAACGAGTATTAAAATGAGCAGTGATTCTCGGTCACTTATTGACGCCTGTTCTAGAAAGTTCTAGAAAATTCTTTTTGAAGTGTTTTCGAGATAAGAGTTTCAAAGGTTAAAAGTTTATCATTGTTAATGTTTTGTATGTGATGTCAAACACGAAATGATTATAGAATAGAACACCAAGAGGAAGATATGAAGTGACGTTTCGAAGGGAAATTCAACCATAATCATTTTACACAAGCTGGAAAACTTTAATTTATGACAAATGGGTAAGTTATCTAATAAGTTCTGCTGTATCGACTTATCTTCTACATGAATGCTTGTTTACTTTGAAAGACCGATCGCTTTCTAGAACGGTTACACATTTAAAAACATATATCGCTGTAGCGTTTACCGAAGTCTTGAAAAATCTATTTGATTGAAGTCCACAGATCGGTTTTAATTTTCCATACTGAGTTGGAAGTCAAAGAATTGCTTCGCGTTTTCATGAGATAAAAATGACCACAAAGTGACGTCATATCACTTGACATAGCGACTTAAAACAGTTTATTATTTTATACAAGAACTCTACGAGTTGTGAAGCCGGGCTTTAAGCGTACATAACAATTAAGATTCAATGTGACACTGTAGAATCCATTGACTATTTATTCTTCATTTCATAGTTGAAGTAGGAAAACCATTATCAGTATCGTGAAACTGCAAATCAGTTTACAACGCAAGAAAAAGGAAAATGACGAAACGAAACATATCAAGTAAAACGAACTTACTTTATTGCCGGGTTTGGCGAGAGTTACGACCGATAACGGGAAGAACTTAGATAACAACGGTCTGGACCACCTCGGACACTTATTGAGAATTATATAACGTAATGTCGACACTTAGAATTTTATTTTCAATAATTTTTAAGAGTAAAAAGGAAAATCTAAAATCCCCACTCACGATTGAACCTGTGACCTCAGCTAGGCTTTGGCTGACATAGCCTACTGTACCACTATACCACCTAGCTTCTCGAGTTGATGAGTCCTAAATTTAACTATATAAACTGCTAACCCCAACCTCAACTGCAAGCTAACCAGCTAATCCGTTATATAAGTCTCAATAAAGCGTCCCAGGTGGTCCAGGCCGTTGTTATCTAAGAGGTCTTCCCCGATAACGATTTCCTTTTCTTCCTTTTCGAGGAACAAATCAATGGACCTTGCATGCACGAGTGATTGCGAAAGACTTATTAAAGGTTTCAAATGACCTAGTAACGTGCGTGACGGAACACCTTGTGTGACCGGAAAAACGACTGTAAAACAAACGTAACAACTGGATTAATTCTCGTGCCTTAGGGGCACTTACAAGACCCATAAAGACCGATTTCACTACTACTGAATGTAGTCTTGCTTTTCAAACATAATTTTATGTTTCTCCCTAAAAACACTTAAAGCACTAAATAATGCACTGAGTTTAATAAGATGCCACGAGTTCAAGCTATGTACAGCTTCTTGTTTATTCTTCAGGTGAAATGTGTCTTCATGACTGATGGATTTATTCAAGATCATGCTCAACGCAACCTGACAATGCAAGAAATAAACAGATACAAGGATATAGAGCTTCAGCCACTCCAAGGAGGCCGTGAGTTTGGATATCGCTTCCTTAACCACATCAAATGGGCCATGGCTAAGTTTAACTTTCAGTACCTTCTTAGAATTGATGACGATTACTTCCTGTGCTTAAAAAGACTTTTATCTGAACTTCCAAACCGACCAAGAGAAAACTTAGTCTGGGGATCTTACCACTGTCAAGTTGGTATTACATGGATGGATGAAGCATTTATGATATTCACTAAAGATGTCATTCAAAACTTCTTGGCACAAAACAAAAGCACTATGCTGTGTCATCCACACGCAGACCAGCAAATTGCATTGTGGTTGCAGGACTTTCCGAATCAAATCTACTTCCATGATACTAGATTACACAATAACCCTCCAGCTTCGTATGTTCCCAAGTTTGATAACATCACAAATGTTTGTGACTCATATTTAGGGGTACACGGAGCATATGTTGAGAAGATGAGGTATCTGGGGCTGAATGCTAGCGATACGGCAAAAGAAGTTTTACCCATTCCTGACTTTTCAAGCTTTTGTAAGACTAGGCGGTTTGACTACCGTGTGTTTGTTCCTAAATGGAGATTTGAACCCAAACCGTGCAAAGACAATCCCACATGGAACATTGAAAGAAAAATGTATTCCGGTATGGAAAAAGATCAATAAACATTTTTCGGGGGGACGTAATGAAAACAACAATAATGACAATAGAAGTGTTCAGCACTTTTTAATATTAAACGTTTCAAAAACACGACACGTTTGAGTTAAGAAAACATGTTTCGGATACATGTTTCAGTATCCATCGATTGCTCCAGGATGTTTACGGATTTCTAACTGCATATAAAGTTAGAGCAGTTTTCAGTTGAGTTTCGAAAGTAATTATACAATTGCTTTGGTTTTGCATTGCTATGCTTTGTAATTGGCTAAAAAATCTCGCGCCACTTTCTCGACCAGTGATAAGTAAAACCAAATCCAATCGTGACTTGCTTGCACCCGTTTTCCCCCACTTGGGCAGACCTGCACCTTTCGTAACGCCTCACAAGATTGGCTAAGAAAACAATAGAACAAACAACACAACAATGGACCCTAGCCCTAGCTAAAAACAATAGAGGTGCACCTCATCCAGGCCGAATGAAATTAGAGGTTTCGAAGAGGTACAGGCCTACCGCCGCGCTTGGCGCCGCCGACATGTCATTGGCCTTATAGGTGGTTTTCATGTTACGTCATCGCCGCCATGCTGGTGGACATAAACAATAGTTCTCTCATTAGCTCCTTTTGTTCGTCCACCAGCATTTGTTCGTTTCACTATTGTTATCTATGTCTCTAGAGATTGATTGCAAACCACCTATTCACGATGGCCGCCATGTTGGTTTTTATATTATTATGCAAATTTATCACGTGATTTCAGAGGGAACAAGCAACTTAAACTCGGGAGATTTTTTAAATCAGTTGTTTATTATGCTGAAATTTTTTCGGGCTAATGCATTTTTACAGTGTTACAGTTGTTAATATAATTAAATTTAAGTTATTTTCGTTGCAGTAGTCTTAAGTTAACAGTCTGCGTAGTTAACAAAACTAATACAAGTCAGATATAGAGAAGCCATTTCAAACTTCTAATAAAAAAATCATAACTGCCAACTATCTAGCTCTCAAATATGATTTTTACAAGGATACTTTACTGTTAGAAAGAACCGATCATCCGAAAATTGTTGTTTAATCCATTGTTTGCCCCCTGGCAGAGCACATGGCTAATTTGCATCATAATGTTGCCACCAACATGGCGGCTATCGTGAATAAGGCCTATTGCTTCGAGCTCTGATTGGCTCGTTGGATTGTTTACGACTGCTGTGATTGGTCAGAGTAATTACTTTGGTTTAGGTTTTACGACACTCAGGCCCCGTCCACACGTGTCCGGATATTTTTGAATCCGCAACTTTTTTGTTGCGGATTAGAAAATATTCGCGTCCACACGTAGCGTATTAGAATCGTATTTGCCCGTCCACACGTATCCGGATTCGCTCAAGTACCCAGGGCTCCTCCTTAAATGTTGTCAACAGAACATGCGCAAAGGCCAAGTTCAAAGCCAAGTTCAACTGTAAACACGTTATTAGACTTTAAATAAGTCCAAGTAGAAGTGAAGCGATAATATTTCGGTCGGCCATGTTAAATATTCGCGCGGTTAAAGACTGGATCCGATACTGTTACGTCAGCGTATTAAAAAATATCCGGATTCGACCGTCCACACGATGCCTTACTCGTAGCGTATTCAAATATTTCCACTCTGGAGAGCGGATTCAAAAAGTTACGGATTCGTGAGTCGAATTCGCCGGATACGTGTGGACGGAAGGCCAATCCGCAACAAAAAAGTTGCGGATTCAAAAATATCCGAATACGTGTGGACGGGGCCTCAATTGAAAACTGCTCTAGTAACAAAGAAATGGTTATTATAAAAAGTAGAAATAATAGCTGATTACAAATAACGTGATGCACGTGCGTTTTACACTTTTGTACATTTCTTTGCGGTTCCCTGCAAAACAACAACGTCAAATTATCAAATTGTAGGTTTTGCGGAGAACGTGAACACACGACGGTTAATTTTCCTTTCTCCGTTTGAACAGGAAAACCATCCCTTCAAATTCAGCTCCTGGACAATCCAGTCACATTAGACAAACTAAACAAATTGGAACAACTGCAAATTTCATGTAGTTTAAAATAGCGTGAATCCTTTTTTCAAGTGACGTTTTCCTTGCCGTTGTCGTCGTCGTTGCTTAAGCTCCCTGCTACAAGATATACGGCGAATCGCTCCGTAGAACCGATCGCGAAGAAGCGACGTCGGTAATTAAGTGAAAGCTTCCCCATTAGGCATATAACCACAGCAAAATCAAGTCAGAGCATCCAAAACATACAAGAACGGTGCTAGAAGCGAGGAAAATTCGATAACTTCTTGCTTGATTCCAAAGAGACCCTGACATCTAACTTGGTCAGGAGAAGAACCTTCGTCCATTTCCACTGCGTACTTTGAGACATCGAGACCTTATTTACATGTGTCGGAACAATTTGAGACATTTCGGAGCACTTAGCTTCCCAGGATTGAATGGATTGTGCCTGATTTCCACTTGATCGAAGGTAACCCAGGACGCCCCATTGTATTATCTAATAGCCATCCTACTGAACGCATATGACATTTCGTTGACCACCATCTTTAACCTTTAGTACATAACTGAATACCTTCTTTTGTCAAAGACACTAACGACTTCCTTAACAAACTCCAAACCATTGGTAATTTACCCGCTAATTACTTGACGTTTCATCATTATACACTAACATCCCACACAATGAAGGTAATATATATAGAACTTAGGCTTAGCCTAACAGCGGACCTCTCTGAATAGAAACGATGATGATAAGCTTAACTTAGGTGAAAGGTCGGAAGCACAAGAAAAATTAGAATTAAGATTGGCGACCCGGGCTATTTATCAATTTTAGCAATTCTCAAATATTACGCGACCGTCCGCATAGTACGTTTAGACTGCACAAAAGCTCACAAAAATACACGGTCTAGAATAACTAATCACTAATTTCCAAATAAAATACACCTGCTGCGTATCGAAAATTGCCCGAGAAACTGAGTTGGAAATCAAAAATGCAAAAAATACACAAACATCTTTGCGCAAGGCGACGCGAGTCAAGTTAAAACTATAAAATTCAAGTCTTGATTTGTTTACATAAAATCGCTTTTCAACCTATGTAATAAATGAACAAACACATAAAAATGGGCAACAAAATCTCCCTTGAAAAATGTTATTCAAATATCCGTTAGTTTATGTTTCAAAGCAAAAAGCGTATCATTAGCGCATCGAGAAGCTGCCTGGCTAAGCTCATGGCGAAATTCAAGATGTCAATCCGACCGAATTTGACCACATTTTATAAACATTTCCCCAAAACTAACGAGAACACAAAGAAAAATGTCAATCACAAATTGATATCAACATTAATTCCCATCGAAAAATGTGATTTCTTTTACCTTTAAGTCACTCGGCTGCTTGGAAATTCTTTAAAACTCCGCTTGTTCCGTTCTGAAATCCGACTAGGAAATATTGCCCGGCATTGATGAAAACGTATGAAGTTCCTCGAAGCAAGATTTTATCCCCAGAAAAATGTAATTTTTTTACCGTTAAGTCCCTCGGCTGCTTGTAAATTCTTTAAAACTTCGCTTCTTCGCGGGTATAAAGTTCCTCGAAGCAAGATTTCATCGCTTAAAGCTCTAGGAAACATTGTTGTGGAAACATTGTTTCCTGTAATGTTTCCGGGGTGGCTAAATTAGCAGGAAGCAAACAAAATGTTTTGCTAAACGGTGGCTAAACGAGGAAACATTGTTTCGGAAACAAAGGGTCACGCATGCGCATTGTTGTCCGCTCGCCGGTCCCCTCGCCGTTGCTAGGAAACATTTTTAATGAGCAGCACTGGAAACTAGTCAACATTGCTTTCATAGTGCCTAAAGTTTCGGAAGCAAAATTTGTGTCCGGGAAGCGAAAATGTTTTTGACCCGAGGCAAAAACATTTTCTTGTTTCCGAGCAACAAAATTTGTTTCCGCAACATATGTTTCCCGCGCGGCTAAACTGGGAAATATTTACCTCCGCAAAAATGTTTCCGTAACAATGTTACCTAGTTTAGCCAGGCCTTTAGCTTTCTCTTGAGGCCTCTTTCTCTTTCTATTTTGAATATTTTAAATGTGTTATTGCAAAATCACGGCCGTCAATGGTTTAAAGGAGTTTAGCTGTAAACAAATGCTTCGACAATCTACCAGCTTCAATTTAAGACGAAATCAGGTTTAAAAATAAGCACTTAGCTCTATATTCCTCCAAAACGATTGACTTGAATAGTTACGCAGCATCAAATGCGGTCTTGACCACTGTTTAAGAAATGTCAAACCTGTCTTGAGTAGCAAACCGCGAAAAAATGCAGGGAAAAACGACTTTGCAAACCATTTTCCGCTAAACACAACAAGAGTGTTTATTGCAGCTGACGTGACATCGGTCGTGAAGCCGCGCGAAAAACAAAGCTTCGCTTTGGTTTCAAAATTGCTAAGATCCCGGATGCTGCGTGACATCATACGCGCATGTTTTGCGACGTCATACGCGCCCGCGAGCTAGCCCTGCGCAACGCGCGGACGTGCGCACGGACACACGCACGGACGCGCCCGCGAAACATTCCGCTAGCCATGACCATGAAAAATGACGGGCATAGGTTCTATGAGTATGGAGCTCCGCTATTAATGCTTGTGATAATTTTTTACGCACTTGCTCTCATACTACCATTCCTACTAGCACACTCTGTCACCTTATTCGCATGATTCTAACCATGAATATTTTTTTCTTTTAATGATAACCATGACCTCAGATTCACAGCACAGCCATGGGTACCAGGATGGCCCCTTCTTTTACTAATCTTTCTATCGGTTATTTCGAAGCCAATGCTTTCGAACATTCCAAAATATTGATCCCTCAGACGAGACATTTGCTCCGGGCGTGCGCGTTACCAAAATGAACTATTGCTCATAATTATGTATGTATGCGCTATTGTTTTGCGTTTCGATTTCTATTGTTTTGGCTTTTGTTTTAGTTTTAAGAACAGTATGCATAACTAGTGTATGGGGTTAAACGGAAATCTTTCCGGCTGAAAAGTGCAAAATGACGGAGGTTTTTTCGCTCGAACCAAAGCAAATTTCCCACCGAAATGTTTACTAGATTCCAATCTTTCCAAATTCCAAAACCGAGTGTGGATGTTGACATTGCGCCTGTTAAAATCAGTTAGAACGCTTAAAGCGATGACCGCGCGGTCGAACTCCATACAAGCCTTTATACGAAATTGCTCACTTCAAGGTAAAAATGACGGTACATTTTTAAAAAGTTATTAAAATATTTTAACGTTTCTAGATAGAATAATAACCATATTACTGGAATCCGAGTGTGGATTCCCGAAAAGTAATTCATAAATTGCCAGGCCATGCATTGACAATAGAGCATGCGAATAGACACAGACGAATAGAAGCCAAAATTGGCTCAGTCGAAGCATAGTGCACTGAAAAAATAGCAAAATGACGGGATTTTTTCGCTCCAACTAAACTCATATTTCCCACCAACGTGTTCACAAGATCCTAGTCTCTTCAAAACCGAGTGTGGATATTGACATTATGCCTATTAAAATGAGTTATACCGCTAAAAGCGATGACCGCGCGGTTGAACTTCATATAAGCCTTTACTTGACATTGGTCAATTCAAGGTCAAAATGACGGGAATTTTTTTTAAGTTATTAAAATATTTTAACGTTTCCAGATAGAAAAATAACCAAATTACTGGAATCCGAGTGAGGATTTCTGAAAAGTAATTCATAACTGGACGAAATTTTGATTTTCTCTTAAAAAAATGGCGTTTTCACAGTGATTATAAGGGTCAAATTGGGGGTTCTGGGGACGAGTCAAAAAAATTAGAGGCCAATGTCACCCAATTTTTTGCCATGAGCACCATTACAAGAGGCTCGTACCCATTTCTGAAGTCCACACCCTTTCAATTTTAATGGGCCATATCTTTTGTTGTAGCGCATAAAAAGTCAAGCCACTTTGCATGCAAACACACAATGCATTGAACTTTATGGGAGTATTGGATTTGTTAACATCGGTGCTTCCATGGCAACGGAATGGTCATCCTCCGAAATTCACAAGTTGCGGAGTTTCTCTAGATCAAGATAAATTTTTGTAAAACCCGCTAGTGGACTAGTTGATTAGACCATGGGCTTCAACTGGACATAGTTTGAAAAAAAATGTATGAGAGAGTTTTTGAAATTTTTAGGGATGAAGTTTTGGGGATTATAAATACAAAGAAAAACATACCATCGACATAATTGGCTAATATCTAAAGTAAACGATGCGCGATGGGAATGTAGTTTCATCTCATAGTAGTTTGATTCCATTTGAAATTCTCTAGATCAAGAGAAATTTTTGTAAAACCCGCTAGTGGACTAGTTGATTAGACCATGGGCTTCAGGAGAAGAAGAACATATACCAATTTGGAAATTTATAAACGAAATGCAGAAACAGTGCTTCTTTATTTACATGTTTCGGGAAATTCTTCGGAAAGCAATCGAACGTTCTGTTCGATGCAAATAAATTTTTTGCTGAAGTTTTGCACGTGCATATGAAACTTGAAAACAATACTCGTGAATAATGAGAACGCTTACTTGTAAACACAAAATCTGCGGGGAAAAATTGGTACATTGGAGGCCCTATTTTATTGCCTTGCATGCCTTCAATGTCCTTGAAACTTGCAGGCCATATAAATTGATGATTAATCTCGAGATTGTCAAATTTTTAAAGAAAAGTTATCTCGCGGTTTTCAAATTATCATCACATTTGTAGGCGTAGACCAAATTACATACAAAAATGGCAACAAGAGCAGCTGAACGCATGCTAATCAAATCCTTCTTTCTCGCAATCGGCCAAAGCAACCCCCTCACTTTTTCACACACCATTTCAAATGGAATCAAACTGCTATGAGATGAAACTACATTCCCATCGCGCACCGTTTACTTTAGATATGAACCTATTATGTCGATAGTATGTTTTTCTCTGTATTTATAATCCCCAAAACTTAATCCCTAAAAATTTCAAAAACGCTCTCATTCATTCTTTCAAACTTTGTCCAGTTGAAGCCCATGGTCTAATCAACTAGTCCACTAGCGGGTTTTACAAAAATTTCTCTTGATCTAGAGAAACTCCGCAACTTGTGAATTTCGGAGGATCACCATTCCGTTGCCATGGAAGCACCGATGTAAACAAATCCAATACTCCCATAAAGTTCAATGTATTGTGTGTTTTCATGCAAAGTGGCTTGACTTTTTATGCGCTACAACAAAAGATATGGCTCATTAAAATTGAAAGTGTGTGGACCTGAGAAATTGGAACGAGCCTCCTTCATCCTCACACTTGGCTACGATATATCAGTGATTTTTAACCTAAGGCTTTTTTCATCGATTTTCTTAACAACATTCACCCTACCATTTAATTCACCAGCTCACACTCCCATACTAACGTACCTTTCCTTGACGGTAATGTCTCTTTACACAACGTCCTATTCGTCTCTTTCAGTACACAACGTCCAATTCGTCCTATTTTTTTAGTAATTTTAGTTTAGCTAGATATATATTTTCTTGTTACAAAAAATGTCATGGAAATGTGAAAATAAAGTATTGTATTGTATTGTAACGGTAACATTTGTACTGACTTTTACACAAAACCTACAGATAAACACCAACATCTACTTTTATTATCTTGTCATCCCTTACATACTTAAAAAGCCATTCCTTTCAGTCTAGCCCTCCGTTTACGACGTATCTGTTCTACCGACGAAACCGATTCAAAGCTCGTTCTACTGAGTTAACTACATACCTTCTTAATTAAAAGAGGTTACAACCGCAACTTCCTTACCAGACAAATACAGCGCGCTGCTGACATTCCCCGCACACTTACTTTACAAGACATCAACAAACCCAAACGTATACCTTTTATCATGACTTTCAATACTTCACTTCCTCGCGGCATCTCTAACATAATTAAAAAAAAAACATAATTTACTACTTTCTTCTGAACGTTGTAAAGAAACTTTCAATCAATCAATCAATCAATCAATCAATCAATCAATCAATCAATCAATCAATCAATCAATCAATCAATAACTTTGTGAAATGATATTTTCACACTCACTCCTTTCACGGGAACATATGAACCTACAATTGACCTGCTCCCAACGTCAGTGGCTTCTTAGCTCAGTTGGTAGAGCATCGCACCGGTATCGCGAGGTCACGGGTTCGAACCCCGTTGAAGTCCTAATTTTTTTTTCAGGTTTCTTTTCGCAATTGTTTAAATTGCGTTCACAACTGCGAGGATCATTCTTCATTTGAAATCAATAACTTTATTATCGTGTCAAGCTTCTAGCGTGGCACACTAATCGGGGACACCAAACATTTGCCTCTTGTAGCCTTCAGACGCTTCCCTAACCTCCGTGACATACCAACTCCAATCCCCAACTCCCTTGCGGTTCTTTCCGTTGCGGAAACTGAGAACTGCGCTACTTGTTCCTACATTCTGACGGACCTACTAACTATTCTGAATCTGATTCTGAACCAAGAGAACATGTTCTCTTGTCTGAACATACTAATTATTCATTTTGCTAGTTACTTTTCTTTTATTGTTTTCTGTATATTTTTCGTTATCAGCTAGTTTTATTTCTCAAATAAAGCAAGGACCACTTGGACAAACAGCACAAGGCGAAGTGAAGCCGGATCTTGGCTTAGATCAGGATTAGGAGTATTGAATAAAACTTAAAACTAAATGCAAGGCTGATCGGACAGCTATAAAGGGTATTTTATTGCCCAATATTTCGGTTAGGCAAAACTAACCTTCATCAGGGGCTACAAAGAGCTAAGTAAAAATGGAATAAAACGGTTACAAGATATAAAATGATTCAAATGAAAAGATTAAATATGATTGGTTAACAAAAATAAACAAGAGACGCCATTCGTAAGGCCAGAGAAGCATTTTTAATTTCCAAGGGCAAGACTCTTGAACCCTATGGGATGAACAGATTTCTATTTTTATAGTAGCCTTTTGTAAACGTTTCTTCTGTTTATTTTTGTTAACCAGTCATATTTGAATGAATATTTAATCTTTTTATTTGAATCATTTTATATCTTGTAACCGTTTTATCCCACTTATACTTAGCTGTTTGCAGCCCCTGATGAAGGTTAGTTTTGCCTAACTGAAATATTGGGCAATAAAATACCCTTTATAGCTGTCCAATCAGCCTTGCATTTAGTTTTAAGTTTTATTTCTGTCTATCTTTGTTATTTTTTTACGTATTTCCGTTGTTACGTATATATGTCAACTATATAGTATATATAAAAAGCCAATGTAAATTATACCTCATTGTACCTGAAGAAGGCTGATTTGGCCAGCCGAAATATAGTACACCTTTGAAAAGTCTTACCTACGTTGTATCGGCCGGTCTTTGCGTCTACTATATTTTCACTTGTTAAACCGATCAGATCACTAGTTTGATCCAAAGTACCCACCAGCAGGATTGTCGTCCACGGTTACTTGCTTGTACTTCTCGTAGTTTTATACAATGAATTGTAACTTAAGAGTGCGGAAAATTGGACTCATTTTCCGCTAAATCGGAAAGCCCTGATACACAGTCAGTTACGCAACTGAATGAAAGTCAATAATTAATAACATTAACCTACAACTCGCCTTGTTGGTTCTTTCTTGATTATGACTATTATATACACTGTAATATATTTCAGTAAAATACGACTTTGTTTTATCATGTGTAGACCCTGTGTACGCTATAAAGAGCAGATGCAAACGCTTTTGAGATCTCAGCAATTACGAAATTCGCTGTCGATTTATTTTGCCATTGGTGTCGCTCTCGGTAATTCATCAGAGCAGCCTGTCGTTTGTCGCTAGTTCTGGCTCTTGTGTAACCGTTTCAAGGCCGTGTCGCTTGTCGCAACTTTACCCCTATTCTCTATTTTCGAATCGCCGATAATACACCTTGTTTGCCCCCCGGGGGGTACTCCCTATAATTGGCTATACGGGGATGCTCCGCCCGAAAGGGGTACCTTTTTGAGGCTGGGGGTGTATGAAAGGGTCGGGATTTCACGAGTTGAAGTATATGAAAGGGTAGGGATTTCACAAAGAATATGAAAGGGTAGGGAAAACACGAGTTGAAGCATAAAAAGGGTAGGGAAAACTGCCATTTAAGTATTATAAAAAGGGCCTTTTAAAATATATCAAACAGACGCACGTGAAGGCTATATGAAAGGAGCACCATTTTCAATGAAAGGTATATGAAAGGGATACCTTTTCTGTCAAAAACGGTATATGAAAGGGTAAGGATTTGGACCTCGGGGCGGAGAATCCCCGTACAAAACTTTGTAGAGCGTACCCCCCCCCCCCGCCCCGAGGGTTTGTCTCCCAAATTTTGCATAAACTATTGTTTTTAAATGCTCTTGGGAGGACTGCATATTCCCAAGAGCATCTCAAAACAATAGTTTATGCAAAATTTAGGGGGCAAACAAAGTGTATTATGGGCAATTCGGAAAATAGAGAATTTACAGGGCCCTTCGAGTGATCGAAGTGAAGACGGCCGCCATTGTACTGAGGGGACGCGTGATTGGACGAATGAAATCACGTGGAGCGTGTCCAACAGCTGAGAAACGTGGTGTTTGCTGTTGACATTAGTCGTCTACCTTTTTGGTGGACACTTCTGGATATTTGTCTGTTTCTCTGAAGGCCTTTTCGTTATTGAAGGTAAGCTAGAAGGATGTTGTTCTAATATCTGTAGTTTAAGTCTAAAATTCGCAACAAATTTGAGTCTAGCGCCGTTTTCATGTGGTCGATCTCGATAGCGCCTACATTTCTTCTGTCGTTTAAATCATGCAACCTTACTTTCAGTCCGACAACGAACTTCATTAAAAGGTGACTGTTACCAAGTTTCATTTATCTATTTCATTTGTTATTCTTTATTGTAGCTTTGCTTTTATCGGCGAGAATTTCGCGTCGAAGAAAAAATGTAAATCTGTTCTCTTCAAAGCTAGGCGAGCCAAGGCGCGTTCACTTTTGACTCAAATTACATCGTTCTTGTGTATCATTTTATCTGCGCTTTTAGCACAAGTTTTTGGGATGAAGTTGATTGAGTAATTGGCCTTTCTGCTTGAAGAAAAATGCTTATTAATGACTGTAGTGTGAACCGTCTATAAACCAAAATTACAATGTACAACCTCGATCATGCATTTCAGGATTTCCCGCCATTTCCGACGGGGATGTTCATTTTGTTTCCAGTTTTGCTAGCACGTTTCCATTGAGAAGGTACAAGCCCGGTGTTTTAATAATTGGTGTTAAAATAGGACCAATTTATGTTGCGTATTCCTTCAAAAACCATGGAGGTATCTCGTCTAGACCACTGGCTTTATGTGGCATCAAAGATCGTAACTGTTCTTAACACCAGGGATCGTGACCATTGGCTAAGCTTTACAATACCTGTCCACTCTGAAAGCGTAAGGTAAAACAAGTGTCACCGAGGGCCGCGGTCCCATAGTCAATGAATATATTAATAAACTAGTAGTAATTGGAAATTAGGGGATTGCGTTCGACAGGGTGGGGTGATGGTACGAGGGGGTGAGGAAGTGGGAGGTGGAGGTGAGGGCCAATAGGCGGTGGTGGTGGGAGGGGGGGAGTGCTGGTCAAGGAGTGGCAGTTATTGTATCGTTGTCACATTTTCTGGATATTTTCAGTTTAGAACTATAAATTCCAAGTCTTGTCACCAAGGGCCGCGGTCCCATAGTCAATGAATATATTAATAAATTAAGAATGACGAAAACACTAAGATTTGCCAACGCGGTCCGCAACCGCTATAAAACACTAACCGCCCAAGGAAAAGAAAAACAACGAGCAGCGCGAGCTGCTCACACGCCACTAACCAGAAAAACGCTAAAACACGCTGAAACGAAGCTGGATCCAACCATGTTAGCCTGCACTTGAACACGTGACCGCTGACCAGGAGGACCGCCCGCTAAGCTCGTGGCGGTTAACTTTGTTAAAATATCATTTTAACTAAATAAAAATTATGTTATCAGTGAATTGCGTTTTTGGAGTTTAGTGCTAATGTACTTATAGTGATTAGCGTTAAGCACTGACTCGAACTTGTTAGCTTTTATTTAGTGTTATGGTAACACTACATATATGTTATATATGTTAGGAAGGCTTGAAATAAATCGTTCTCTTTGTGAATGTGTTGCCACATACATTCCGCCAAATCAGAGGAAAAATGGTGTTTTCATACACCAAATGGAGGCAGCCTAACCTTTGTTTGACGCTATTGCCCTTCCATTTTATTCATATTATCACCATCACTGTTAACAAACTCAACTGAACAATTGACTGTTCAGTGCTCATAACCATGTTTGGACAAATTGGAATAAGCCTTCCAGCAATCAGATACAATCCTTCAGATATATCATCATTACTCGTGCCAGTATGGCAACGAGTCAAGGATCGCCCTGCGTTTTTCTCCTTGTTTTTGTATCTACTTTTGTGCATTGCATTAGATCTGGGTACTACAATATGCACGCATGTACTGCGAGAAATTTTGAGCCCACGGTACTTGGGATTCGGTGCATTCATTTTGCCAGCAAAAGCAAAACAAATTTGGGTTTTATTGTTTGTTGCTGTTTACTCGTGACGGATACGGCAATGAGGTAAAGTTTGCTATCTATTTTTCATTTTTTTGTTTTTGTTTTCGTCTGTTATTTGCACATCTCATTAGATCTGGGACATTTCTGGGTACGAGAATACACACACGCATGCAAGCAGAAGCGAAACTAATTTTGGTTTTATTTGCCTGTTGTTGTGTTACACAAGTGTTCCCCGCAAGTAACGTACATTACGAGTACAAGCTATGGGTAGCCTCTTGTTCTGTAATATATTCAAGATCATCGAGCGTGGGCCCTGGACTGCGGTGACGGCAAATACACACACTATAAAGTGTTTACATCGCTTTTTAATATATTCATCAACTGCGGACCGTGGACCACGGTGACAGGCAAATACATACTTCTACATATTGTATAAAGTCAGCGCCGGATTAACCTATCGCGGGGCCCGTAGCATTTTTTCAGCGCGGGGCCCCTCAACCCCCCCCCCCCCCCCCGCGGGCCGAAATTCAGATTGTCCTGAAATCAAAATATAATATGTATACCATGATGTGCAAAAATAACTCTATGACAAATAAGAACGTATGTACATGAATTTGAACTTTCATCCAACCCAGCTTATCAATAGCAATAGCCAGCTCTATCAATATACACTCTCATCTCTACTCAGTAACATGCTCTGATGTAAGGTTTAAAATGTACGTGTAAGACGTAATGTAACAAATCTTTTACTAAAATGTCATTTTGCTTTGTAAAGGTTGTGTTTGCGGGATTTTTTTAGAGCAAACTCGTTAATTATGGACGACATGTCAATGCTGCGAAGAAGATCATTTTCGATGCTCAGTAGAACAAGGTTGTTCAATCGCTTCTGTGTCATGCATGATTGGAGCTGATTCTTGATTAGCTTAAGTTTAGAAAAGGATCGTTCTCCAGAACAGTTCGAGATCATGAGACTAAGATAGATCCGCAGTGCGATTACAGTGTTCGGAAAAACAGTTTCCAGATTGTTCTCCAGAAGAAGTCTGTACGTGCGCAATTCCAATGAATCTACGTTAATTGTGACATCGTAGTCATCTTCCGTTATGTCATCTTCGTCGTCAGATTCATCAGAGGATGTTTCGTTCATAGCTGCTGAAGAAGTTGCAGAAGCAGTAGTTACATTTAATGATTTCACAGCAAAATCTGTGCCGAGGAAACCAGAAAACTGTACTAATTCATCAGGCAAACTGGCTTCTAGATCTGCCGGGTATGCCTCTTGGAGAATCTTGGCATTTTTTATCACTTCTGGTACTGAAAGATCCTTGAGTTTTCGTAGAAAGCCAAATCTTGCAGCTATTGCAGTGTATGCGCCCAGTCGTTTCCGCAACTCAGCATCAATTCTGTCGATTATGACCAGGAACGTATCTGTGCGGAACTTATGGGCAGGGGTTTGCGACACTTCCGGCGCTGATCCTGGCTCGTCGTAACGGCGATTTCTCTTTCGCACCCGTTTCTCTTCGCCGACGTAATGGTCACATTGACTGAGCTTTTTTCCCTCCGCCTCAAACTCGTCAAATCTTTCACGTTGCTTACTGATAAAATCCATGAGTGATTCATAGATTGCAACTGCGGAGTTGAGATCTTGGTTGGCCGATTGCAAGGCTTGACTGTTCGTGTGAAAACGATGCAGGATGTGATGCCACAGAGCTGCCAGAATTCCGGTTTCCAGTTGGTTCATTTTGGCTGCAAGTCCACAGGCTTCCTCTCGCGTTTCGGGTTTCTCCTCTTTGTCGTCTGCGATTTCTACCAATGCGTCATTAATTTCATCATAGCCTTTGACTAGAGCCTTTGTGGCGTCTGCGCGTGCTGACCAGCGAGTATCTGACATGCGTTTGACTGTTGGCAGGCCCTCGCTTGAAAGTTGATCCATAAGAACTTTCCAACGATGTGGTGAAGCGGAGAAAAAGGAGTATAGTCCTTGAAGGAACCTGAAGAATCCAATGGCCAGCGTGCAACAACCTACTGCAGTTTGACCAACCAGATTGAGAGAATGTGCAGCACAGGGTACATACTCAACCAGATTACATTGTTGTCGAATAATGGCCTGCATGCCATTATATTTTCCGCTCATATTGCTCGCATTATCGTAAGACTGACCGCGGCAATTGGCAATAGGGATGTCATGGGCTTTTAAAAATTCAAGCAAGCTTTCTGCTAGTTCTCTTCCAGTGTGACCTTGCATGTCGAGAAAAGTTACATATCGTTCAACTGGACCTGATGGTAAAACATACCGAAGAATGCAGGTGAGTTGGTCAACATGGGATATATCAGGGGTCGAGTCCACAGAAACCGAGTAATACTTGGCGGACTTCACCTCCGTAACGATATGCTCGCGTACGCGATTTGCTAGCAAATCGATAATTTCATCGCAAATTGTCTTCGACAGATAGGAAGTGTGACCTCGTCCCTTGTTTGCGGTACATTTGATATGTTGCGCAAGAAATGGATCAAATATGGCCAACAGTTCCAAAGTACCCAAGTAGTTACCGTTTTTGGGTGATCCGATAATTTCATTTGAGCCACGAAATGGTAGACTGCGCTCAGATAGATAACGGATAGTTTCTACTATCCGTTGAAGTACAGCACGCCAATAATCGCGTTCTGCATTGGCCTGTTTAACTAGTTCCGAATCAACACGGCAACCAGCATCACTTCGTTGGAGCATCTGAATCATAGCCTCTCGGTGCAATGCACTTTTTTCATGCAGTGGAATTTTATTGGGTGCGTGTTTCCAATCCTTATATCCTTCCTTCCCCAAAATGTTAGTGCCGTTCATCAGTTTACATGCAAAGCAGAACACTGCATGTTTAGATGGCGAGTAACAGAGCCAGGTTCGAGGGTGTTGCTGTTTTGTGAGCTCATGGGTGTACGTGAACAAGCTTTTCTGGCACTGGCGTTTGTAATTTTCTCCCTCAGATTTGCTGGAAGATGCGCTGAAATCTGCATCCAAATTTCTACATTCGCCACTTTCTTTTGCTACCCAGTATTCTCTCATACTTTCTGAAACATTAGGAGGCCACATACCTACAATCACAGGAATAGGCGTCAGTTGTAGATGGATCGCCAGAAAGGCCAGATGTTATTGTCATCGTTTCGTCAGATTGTTCCGGCACAGAATCTGTCACTATCGCTGGATTCATGGCCGTATTACCTGTGGTATTACTAGCGGCCGACTCAACAGGATTGGGAGCGGATTGCGAATCTGTAAGGGTCTGTGTGCTGCAACCGGTTGCGTTGCCACCAATATTACCAACGCTAGTTTTGGGAGAAAACAGTGTGGATGAGTAAAGCATGGGGCCCCTAAAGCGCGGGGCCCATGGGCGGACGCCCCTTCAGCCATATGGTTAATCCGGCGCTGTATAAAGTGTTAACATCACTCATTAGTATATTCAAGATCAGCGACCATGGACCATGGACTGTGGTGACACCAAATACAGTGCAGGTCAGAATAATATGAACATCGCAGACGCAGAAGCAATGCATGCTGACGCGTATGTGCGTTCCCTCTGATGTGTCAAATATGCGTCAGTGACTCATGCGTCTATGCTTTTGTTATTCATTTCCATAAGTTTGCTTTGTGTGGCATTGTTGTGCAAAACAAAGAAATATCCAGGTCTGAAAAAGTGGCTGCCAACAAGAAAACATTTGCATAGTATGAAAACATCAGTTAAAGATGTCATATTTCCAATCTTTCTTGCTTCACAAATAATTTGTCGCTTGTCTATAAAGAAAATAAAAATGAATTCTTTGTTCTGGAAAAAGAAACTCACAGTTAATACTGAACCGAACAGCATTTCAAACGTCCAAGTACTTTAAATATTACTCTGTATTTTATGAATCTCTCTCGCTTGTTTGCTCGCTCGCTTCTCAGTTATACCGCTGATGTAAACAAATTAAAGCTACCATCTTTCCAATCTTGCTCGCCTAACAAATAACTTGTTGCTTGTTTATAAAGAAAAGAAAAATAAATTTTTTTGTTCTGAGAAAGGAAGTCATAGCTGTAATACTGAACCGAATAGTGTTTCAAACGCCCAAGTCTTAGTTTTGTATTTCATGAATCTCGCTCTCACGCTCGCTTCTCAGTTCCCGCCGATATGATGTAAACAAGTGGCCTTGAATCTTCTTGCCAATATATCTGGACGTATGGAGATTTTAATCTTGTTCAGCAGGAAAATAGCGAACATCATTTCTAGTGTTATTAATTGTTCCACGAAAGTTGCTCGCTTTGCAATTTATATTGCCGTTATCAGCGGTAATTTGGCGAGCGAAACTACAAGAATAACAGAGAAAGAGAATTCTTGGAAGCGCACGGTCTGTATTCAGGTTTCAAATTACCCTTCTGACATATGCAAATTTGATTCACCTTTTACCAACAAATAGTACGTACACTGACAAACTTAGAAGGGTTAAATTTGTTTTTTCTGCTACATAACTTTCCCTGCAGTCATAAAATCAATTATTATATTTAGTTTCATTCAAGATTTGTTTTAACAATTTAAAATATAAACATAAAGTTCAGTAAGAATTTTACACATGAATTTTGCGTGACTAATGCACTCAAGGGACTCGGGGCCTCTTGTTTTCACTAAGAAACCATGTTCATCATTCTCTGCCCTTCAAGTCAAAGCGACAAACAAATGGTTTCATTGTCCTTACAATGTAATATAGTACTTGGTTAGGTAAACAATTGGCGTGCAATTTACTCAATTTAGCCGTGTTCACAGCTAGCCCTTCGAAATAATTCTTTAGCCGTTCACAGCCAGCTGTTCCAAATAATTCTTTAACCGTTCACAGCCACATTTCTTCGAGTTCTTAACAAATTAGCGTGTGCTCGAACATGAAATCTGATCTTGTCAAATGGCGATTGAAACATTCTAACGCCGAAAAAATCATCATGTTAACACAACATTCCATGCAAGTCCTTGTCCCATGATCAGAAAGCTTTGTAGATTGTGGAAAGGATTTAACATGGATTTATCTTACAAACAAGCAAAAGCTTTCCCACTGCTTTATTTATTTAAAAGGATCGCGAACGAAAATGCTGCTGGTCTGTACATATGATCTAGAGAAGATCTATTCTGAGCCAAAAAAATTAATCCAGAAACCCCACACAAAAAGTTTTGCAACGGTTTTGAAACTCGAAAATGCTTCGCAGCATTGAGTTCATGTGTGATTATTACAACGTAACTTTTTTGCTTTTGTTTACAATCATATTCTACATGTAAGTTCAGTTTCGAAGCATTTCATTCCGATTTTTATTGAGAGTATGGTATCTGAAACAATGTTTGCTTTACTAATCAAAATTCTTTCTGGGAAACTGTATAGTAGTCGCTATCAGCCGTAGCTGGTTTTCATGCAGGTCATCTTTCCAGATCAAATGGAATTTAGAATGTTGGTTTTTGAGGAGAGGGGAAAACCGGAGTACCAGGAGAAAAACCTCTCGGAGCAAGGAGAGAACCAACAACAAACTCAACCCACATGACACCAGAGCCGGGAATCGAACCCGGGCCACATTGGTGGGAGGCGAGTGCTCTCACCACTACACCACCCCTGCTCCCCAAGCCAGATATATAGAAGCACACATAGAGCTTTCAACTAAATCCAGAATGCCAGGCCATTCAAAACAACAATAAAATATCAGCAATAGGAAAAACAATGAGCTAGTTCATACATACTAATGTGTTTGCTCAATACGCGTCCTTGATGCATATGCGTATATACGTAGATGTGTAGATGCGTTTGGTGGTGATGTGTTATTCACACATGTTTTGGTTCGCTTTACTCTGACCTGCACTGTACATACAAATACATACACATACATACATATTATATTTGTGACCCTCCACGGGAAAACCAGCAAAAAAGTGATGACACGGGCACGCTTGCGTTAACACGGGCACACGAGCGTGACAACTGACACGGATATGCGCATATTTAATAAGAAAACAAAGATTGTCACGGTAGCTTTTGTTTGGCACGACAAAGCTTTTGTTTAAAGTACCGTGTAAAGTAACGCGCTAAGCGTGCAATATCACTCGGTAAATCGTGTGATATGGCACGGAAGCACCCATGGAGCAGAACAGCTTTGTTATCGGATGATCTCAAAAGAAGCATGATTGCATAAAATGAATTTGCCGATTACCCAGCTTTGAAATCAACTTATAACAAACTTGGAAATTTTCATGTTTTTCATGGAGTAAAAGAAAAAGTATTATTATCTGATGGACATTAACAAATTTTTGTAAGATGAAGGTTTACAGTTGCAAAGCATATGCTACAGAATGCAAATATTCTTTTCATCCCGCCAAGTAAAGCGGTTTCGGTCACGGCCGTGTGGTGTAGGCAAATGTACATTAAATGAGTGAAGTTTATTTAAAAAAAAAATATTGAGGATGCTGTTAATAAATGCTTTTGTACAGTACCGCTCACGGGAAACTTACCACCTCTCGTCTCGCGAGAAACGAGACGCGTCTCGAGAGAAACGAGAATCACTGAACCGTGGGGTGTGGAATATATTACTCAAGTGAAGCCAACTTGATGAGACCGCCGTGCGATCGACTCAAGATATTTATCGACTCGCGATAAGCCGGGGTATATTTGTTTGAATCAAGATTTTGTTGCCAAATTGACAAGACCGCCGGTATCGAAAAGTGCAATCGACTCAACTGAGATATTTATCGACTCGCGATAAGCCGGGGTACATGTATATTTGTTTGAATCCATATTTCTTTGCTGAATCGATGAGAACGAAAGTATAAACTGTAGCAGCGAAAAGTGCGATCGACTCAAGATATTTATCGACCCGCGAGAAGCCGGGATTTTGTTGCCAAATTGACGAGACCGCCGGTATCAAAAAGTGCGATGGACTCAACTGAGATATTTATCGACTCGCGATAAGCCGGGGTTTATTTGTTTGAATCAAGATTTCTTTGCCAAATCGATGAGAACGAAGGTAGCAACGAAAAGTGCGATCGACTAAACTGAGATATTTATCGACTCGCGAGAAGCTGGGGGTACATTTGTTTCAATCAAGATTGAATCAAGATTTTGTTGCCAAATTGACGAGACCGTCGGTATCGAAAAGTGCGATCGACTCAACTGAGATATTTATCGACTCGCGATCAGCCGGGGTATATTTGTTTCAATCCATATTTCTTTGCTAATGAGAACGAAGGCAGCAACGAAAAGTGCGATCGACTCAAGATATTTATCGACTCGCGAGAAGCCGTGGTACATTTGTTTGAATCAAGATTTTGTTGCCAAATTGATGAGACCGCCGGTTTCAAACGAAAGCGATCGACCCAAGATATTAATTTTATTGTAATTTTCCTCAGAATTTGCGATGAATTTATGATGTTTTAGCGCGGTGGAATACTTGGAAATGAAGAAAGAAAACAGAGAATGTGTAGAAGTTTATATAAATACTTGTGACTTTCGCTTGTGCCAGCGTAAATACCGTTTTGACATATGCAAATTCGGTGCACTTTTACCACTTTTCCCAAGGGACCGCCAAGCACTTTTCTTTTAATATCGACAACTACAACAAACTTCAAACTTCTGCTACCAAACTTTCCCTACCGTCTTTAATTTCGATTATAATTTTTAGTTCCATTCAAGGTTTATTTTAATAATAAGTAAACATGAAGTGCAGAAATAATTTTACACATGAATTTTGCGTGACTACTGCACTTGGGACTCCGGGCCGCTTGTTTACATTCCGCGAGCGAGCAGCGTTGTTTGTCATTCTACTCACAGTAGCATGTGACTATCAAGCGGCCATTTACATGTAAAGCTTTTTTTTTTTGCTGACTGGTTTTTCGATTTATCGGATTTGAATTTGTACGAGTTAAGACCGTGGCAAGTATTAAAATCAAGAGAAACAGTCTATCGCCAGATCACGAAACCAAGGGGAAAATGCACAATAGTGACAAACGCGGGGTCGAGGTCACGGGGCCACACCGTAGCGAAGATTTTTAATATAGAGATAAGCGGTCAACAACGACGAATTGTTCATAAAACCATAAAGCAATATGTCAACATGAGCGCGCTATAGCTGATTCAAAATAAAACCTGAAATACCTAGAATTACTAGCCTGTTCACGTAGTTCAGAGTCCTCTATTTAACCATGAAATATAGTTCGGTTTGTTTAGCCGCGCATCGTTCTTGGTTGAAAGTCGCGCGTCATACACTCTTCGATACGATACGCAAAACAAGCCTTCATGCATCGATCGAATGCAAAGTTTCATGAATGCTAAGTTTTTATTTACAATACCCTGAAAATGAAAAAGTGTTATTTAAAACGGCGAATCATTGAGCCGGTTGCAAACAAGCGAGTTCATAAAACCATAGAACAATATGTCAACATGAGCGCGCTGTCGCTGATTCAATACCGAATATGACCGTAATCGCACTAAACGTTACAAATATTTGACCAGAGCGAATAAAACATTAAAAAGCGCTTCAGAAATACTAGACTTTCACAGTCCTCTATTTCCCTATGAAATAGAGTTCGTTTTGTTCGGTTTTCGTTGTCGTTCGGTTTGTTTAGTCGTGCGTCATACGCTCTAATCACGCTGAACGTGTAAATCAACATTCGATGTAGTTTTGAATACATTTTATATCAGCAGAATGTGAAGCGTTTGTAAGGTACTTGCAGTGCACTCGCGAGAAACGAGACGCGTCTCGCGAGAAACGAGACGCGTCTCGCGAGACGGTGGTAAGTTGCCCGTGAGCGGTACTGTATAAAAGTTTCATTACGCGAATCAAAGCGCTTTTACGAGAATCGAAGCGAGATCATCGAAGCGCTTTTGGTCACAGCCGTGTTGTGTAAACAAAAGATGGAAGTTCTGTTGGCCGCGTTATATTTGAGTTATTTTGACATGAAGTAACGAGGACATTCTTTCTGTAAATCACGTTCGTTGCGCAAATCAAAGTGCTTTTGGTAACAGCCGTTTTATTTTTCGGCTGACTGTCGGCATAAATATCATGGACTATATTTTGTTCGCAATGCAAGAATCAAAGTGCTAATTCGCAGCCCATGCTATGTAAACAAATTTATGACTTCTGTTGGCACGAAATTTTAAGAATATTATGTTTCGGGAATAAACACTTTTGTTATACGAATCAGGGCTGTGTGATTTTTATGAGCTCAGTCGGCATGAAATATCAATTAAGATCATTCTTTTTGTATTAAAACACTTTGAATCCCGTTATGTGGATCAAAGCGCCTTTGTAGCTCACTAGCGTGTCATTTTGCACGGTCACACGACTGGTCACACTTCTTTGTTCAACCAAACACACGCCATTGTTTTTACAGTGCAATATGAGACAAAAGAAAATTTTAATGAGCTGTGTATCGTCGCACGGTGGTACCGTGTAAAAGAAATTTTCTTTTGTTTAGCGTGTTATAATAGCGTGCCCGTGTCATCACTTTTTTGCTGGTTTTCCCGTGGAGGGTCACAAATGTTTAATTAGTTGTTTAATTTCATTTAAAACTGTTCTGTTATCCAAATAATATCATTTCATTACTGATTTGAACGTCATAACATGAATAAAATAAAATGTTCTGCAATTGGTGTAGGATTTGATGGAGCAGAAACCAATTGTGGAATTGCACACATTTTAGGCATCCTACTGATGAACAGTTACAAAATTCAGATATGTTTAGAAGCCACATTAATTTGAAGTCTGCAGGGATGTAGATTCAGTTTTTAACAGGCGGGAATATAGAACTGACAGATGGGTAAAAAAGAGAAAAACGTAGTCCTTTTAAAGTTGCACTTGGCTTTTACAGCCGGAAAAACGAAGCGCACAGCCGGGTAATTTCCCCGGTTCCTGGCTATTATCTACATCCCTGAGTCTGTCCCCTTTGAATACAACAGAGATGACAATCGATGGCAGTCGATAGCAATTAATGGATTTAATTGGAAATCGATGGTCAATCGAATTATCACAAAAACATACGTCATAGATTTCCAATATCAAATGATTAATTGGTATCGATTAATATCGATTTCAACGATCATCGATTTTATTGATTTAACAGGCCGGGCACCTGTGTAAGTCCGACTTTCTGAAGCGCGAAGCTGTGCCGACTTCACCCGATTGCTGTACGATGAGACAGTTCTGATAGCTTCCGATTGGACAACACGATTGTCAAGACAGTTCTGTTTGTACTTGCGCACTTTGGATCTGTGGGAAAGGTAAATGAAGCTTTTTCGTTCTTTTTACTGCTTTCACCAAATGTGGCCAAGTATTGTTTTCAAAGATTATTTTAGGATTTTTCATGGTTTGGAAAAAGGTTTTAGTGAAAAATCGAGCTGTGAATCGAAGTGTTTGTTTGCAGACCATGCGAGCTATCCGAACTCATGATTCAAACACCGCCAGCATTTCATTTCTGTACCTTTGACCATTCAGAACTGCTTTTTTGATTAGCAAAAGCATTATGCGAGTCATCTTTCCGGATAAGATTGGCATTCTATTACACAGGAAAAGTCAGCAATTTTAGAAAGCATAATAAAAATAGGTTGCTGAATTGAATTAAATTTTATTTAGTGATGTTTATTATATTTTCGCAGATGCTAGCCAGTTCCACACAGTAATTAGGATACAATAAATTGCCGAGACTTCCAGAAGCAGAAAATCACTGAATTCTGAAAGGTGTTTGGCTCTTTTAATCAAACGAAAGACATTTTCATTCAAGGAATTGTGAGTTTCATTCAAAAGTTTCAACCTTTTAGAGAAAAAAATATATTTTGGATTCAGCCGTGGTCATATAAAAACAGCTTGCTATCAAATTACTGTTTCTCGTGAAATTTGCATAAATCAAAACTGTGTGTTTGCGAGAACACTTTAAAGAAACTGTGAAGCCTGGAAAAACTTATTATAGATGGCGAAATCAAAGCATTTTTTAAATGTTTTTTAATTTCCGGTTTCTGGCATTCAGCAAGCACAATAGTACATTAATGCATTAGGCATGTGCTAACGGATGTCGTGGATTTTACGACATCCGGAAGGCTTTGGTCCCAGAGCCTTCGTTTTTTTCGCTGACCAAATGAAACGAAGGCTCTGGGGACGAGAATGGTCTGACAGAGACTCTGAAGAAGACATAACGTCATCACAGTCTGACATCCTTTCGAAGAAATGGAACAAGACACACTGAGCATATAAAAGAATGAATCTCAAGTATTTTCTACATCATCAACGCCATGGATTAGGATATCAACAACTGGTTCCCAGTCTCCAGGACACTGATTTCTGCAAATAAATATTGTGCTACTTTGGACGGCAAAAAAGAGGCCTTAAATTTTTGTCTGACAAATTTTTTTTATCATGTCGAAATAAAGACTTAATAGCGTCCAAAAGAAGACAAACTAAAAAGTAACTTCATATTCACTTTAAAAGCAGCTACTACTCTATAGCTCAAATGGCTTTAAACGTTGCTCTTCCAGTCAAAAGAAGCAAGTTCGAATCCTGCTTGAGAAATTTTTTCTTCCTTTCCTTCTTTTCTTTTTTTTTACAAACTTTACATTTTAAAAGTAATGTACTGTTTTTTCTTTACGTTTGAATTTCATAATTAAAAAAGAAAATACATTGAACCGTGTTTCTCACACACCACTGGTAGCCATGCTAAGCCGACCGCCGCAGCCTGACCTTTATTGTAAAATCAAAACTGTACACACAGTGCTTATTCCAGAAAACTGATGAAAAATTACATGGTTGGCAGCAGCAAGCTAGGGGGACCTATAAACTAAACTCTATGGGTGGATGGGCGGGAAGGTCAGCAATGGCGGACCCAAGAAAAACAACTGCCCGCCTTAGGTCACATGACCTCTTAGGTCAGATGACCCAACCCCAGGCCCCAGCAGCGTGTGAGAAAAACATTTTCCGCTTATTTCGTTGCACTCAGCCAGCGGAAAAATTAATAATCCTCGCACACCACTTGTAGCCATGCCAAGCTGACCGCCACAAGAGCAAAAAGCATAGAGGAGCAAAAACAACATGACAGAGACTATGCTCTACTGTCCAAAAAGTCATAACTATTGGAAACTATCATGGAATTATGAACTAGTCAAGTCCAGGTCTTGCTGGAAGCTAACAGAACACTAGAACTATTAGGTATAAACTTGAACAAAGTACATTATAGCATTCTTGCAAATAAAATTAAGTTCAGTTCTCAGCCTTGAATTGTCTTGGAAACTGTCAACAGTGATTCCAGAGACTCCTGGACATAATTATTTCTGGATTTTTCATTACACCATCCCCCTTGCCTCTGGAAGAGTTGATCAGGTACACCATGAGCTGCTGCTGCAGATGCTCCTCCTGCTCTAAGGCTGTGGATTCTTTATCAACTCATTTGCCCGACTATAAGACATGGGCTCCCTTCTGAGCTCCATCCTCTTCCTGGTATTCAGAATCTGACGGAAGAGCCTCAACTTGCGATCATGATTACCCATTTTTAAGAACATCTCAATTACCGCAACAGGGCAAGGAGATGAATCACTGCGTGCTATGAAGACCCATGAACCATCCCGGAACTGGTCGTTCTTCCTCTGCGCCAGAAAAATAGCGAGATGTGAATCTGCAAATTTAAGGTTGTTAACAGTCAACATGCTCAGATCATCCCAGCGAAGGAATCCAAAGAATCCCAAAGCAAATAATGCAGCTACTTGAATATCTCCTAGAAGGCCTTGTTCCAGATGAACTATAATCTTCTTGACTTGATTGACTTCCAAGGCCTTCTTGCGAGTTGGTGGTTTCGCCAGGATTCTTCTCCCAGCTTCTGCAACCTGTCGGACTATTGAGCTATCACTCAGCTCCCGATAACCACTTTTCCTGTGGACCCAGCTAGCTCCATAGATGGCAGTGTCTAGCGTTGAACCTGAACTTCCTTGCTGGATGAGATGCACCAAATACAGGGCAAAGACACTGGGATTGGCTGGCAAAGCGGTGGCACTACACTGGGTAGCCCATTTCAGGGTGTTCATTAGGCATCGGAGATCGGAGAATACTCCGCCTACTATGCAGAATTCTCCGGCTAATTTTGATGGCAATATGTGACCTGATTTGGGAAAACGTACACTAACGGATATCCGTTAAACGGCTTGAAAAAACGTACACAAAACGGATAGCAAACGGCCATGAAAAGTGTTTTAACGGTTTCCCAAACCGTTCGAACGGACAAGCAAATTTATCAAACGGATTGGCAATAGCGTTAAAACGGTTTCACAAACCGTTCGACCGGCTGGGTAAAAATTCGAAACGGATAGGCATAAACGTTAAACGGTTCATCAAAACGTTCAAACGGATTTAAAACTTTCATTTAACGGATAGCCATTTCGATTAATTAACGCAGTGGCTATTCGTACGGCACCCGTACGCGGACTTCGATTTGCTATTCGTACGGGAGTCCAAAACTTTCGTCAATTTTCGATATTATTCTTCACTTTTATTGATCCACAACATTAAATGTTCGTTTAGTGTTATGAAGCGCTTCTGGTAAGCGCTGTTGATTTGGCTCAGACTAATATGCCGAGTCTCTGTATACTACGCGAGCGACTCATTTCGTGACACTTAGAATTTTTTCGCGTCAAAGAAAACTCCCGTACGGCCAACTCCGATTTGCTATTCGAACGGGAGTCCAAAACGTTCGTACATTTTCGATGTTATTCTTTACTTTTATTGATCCACAATATTAAATGTTCGTTTAGTGTTACGAAGCGCTTCTGGTAAGCGATGTTGATTTGGCTCAGACTAATTTGCCGAGTCTCTGTGCTGTATACTACGCGAGCGACTCATTTTGTGACACTTGAAAATTTTTCGCGTCAAAGAATACTCCCGTACGGCCAACTTCGATTTCCTATTCGTACGGGGGTCTAAAACTTTCGTCAATTTTCAATGTTATTCTTCACTTTGCAGAATATTGTACGTTTGTTTAGATTCATGAAGCGGTTCTTGTGAGTGATGTTTATTCAGCTACGCGAAGGAATCTAGTGACACCGCCATGTACTCCCGCTAACTTGTTATTCATATTGGAGTCTTGTAATGAAACATATTATAAAAAACCCGTGTTTATGATAAAACGTGTTAAATGTGGGAGCTAAATGTTCGGGGTAAATGGCTAGGGAGCTCTCGCATGAACGCTCCTAGCGACCGGGAGCGATCAAAGGCGGCTGTATTCGCAGGCTAGATGACCGTATTAAAATACATTAAAATAACAACAAGCAATGTGAGCAGAAAATGGTTTTTATATTCCCTTGTGTAAACAAATGTCGCACAACAAAAATATAGCTCATGAATGCTATCCGTTCGAGCCGGTCACTTAACGTTTATCAGCCGTAATTTGGCGAGTGAAGCTGCAAGGACAACAGCGAATTCTTGGAAGCGCTGATGGTCTGTCTTAAGGTTTCATATTACCCTTTTGACACATGCAAATTTAGTGCACTTTTTACTTTTTTAGCTGTTCAGCCGATGTCTTTCAGACAGTTGTGCAAACGAACTAGCAAATCTTTTTTCAAAAGCACTGCCACGACAATAATTATTACAACGCGCCCTTCTGTCAAATTGATTGATACAGCGTGGCTGTTGTTGCGTTACCTGTCATGATGTTTTGTAACTCGTATGCAAATGTAGACGGCAAGGAGTCGCAGTCATGCTTCAATGAGTTCAACGGGATTCGCTTGCAGTTCGCTTGTTTTTGCTCTTCAAGTTACTAATTTTTATCTCCTGTAAGTTAAACAACTTACAGGAGAATATGGGGTCTAACCTGCATTCTTTGTTTGTTATTCAGTCGTTTTAATATAGTCTGCGGGAAGCGTTGCGGACGGAAAATTTACCGCGGTAAATTTTCCGTCTGCCACACGGGCATGAATTTTTGTCTTCTCGTGTTCAGCTATGATTCATGGCTATCCGTTCAAAACTTTACGTGAGCTATTCAGCTGTTCCTGGCCATCAAAGTTTTCGCTTTTTTTTCTCCATAAAAATGTATCAATTCAAAGACACTTTGACAAGCTTTTATAATGCTAGTATGCGAATTTGAATCGATTCACTGTGATACAAACTAAAGGGTTGATTATCCGGCATCAAACAAACTTGTAAACAAGAGAGCTTATTACCAGTCATGTCAATAAATCAGTCGATTGATGATAGACTATGCTGCGTAATTATAATTCAAACATGTTTTGTGAAGCTGTTGTTTTGCGTTGAATCGCAACTCAATCGATTCCACGAGAGCGCATGCAGTTCTTGCCCTATTAACGGATTGATTTTGCCAGGGTCAGTCTATTAAATGGATGACCTGATTGCAGTTAAAACAGATGGCGTATCCGTTCGAACGGACTAGTGTTACCGTTAAAACGGTTTGTTAAATTTATCAAACGGATTAAAAAACAGATTAAACGCTTCTTTAAATCGTTTTAACGGATGCTAAACGGATAGCAAACACTTTTAAGCCGTTAAACGGCTTAAAAACGGTACGTTTTCCCAAATCAGGTCACATATGTAGCTGTCTTCGCTCTTTCATAATTATTCTCCTGTTACTTTACACTATTATCCTGCTACTATAATTCTTAATGGAAACCCTGCCATTTCTTCCATGCTTGATATGCCCGAACATATTCCAATAGCATGAATAACCCCCTTCGCCAACAAACAGCTATCAAACAGGGTCTCATCATAGCAGAAAAACCATGATATGCTATAACAGCTACATGTGCTCCTAGTCTTGTCTGCTATAACAGCAATATACTCTGTAACTACCACTTGGTGCACTCTGACAAACAGTACATCTGGCCATGGCATACATGATACAGGATACTAATTTATTAGACCAAGATGCTAAAACAGCACAGGGATACCTCTGTCCCATCAAAATTGCTTCATGGGAACGAGTTACTAAAGCAAATGCAGAGAGCTAGAACATGAAAAAACGGGATGTTTGATGTAAATACACTGCTAGCTGCCGATCCTGATAGAAAAATCCCTTTGTACGGTTGAATTGTCATAGAGCCAGTAACAAAGGCTTTCCAAGATCCATTAGTATTAATTAGAAGCGGCCACCCAGTGGCCAGGCCACTGGGGGACGAGTAAAGTACCATCTTCCCCTCCAGCTGACATGTGCCTCAGAACACGTGGGATGAGATATGGGGGAGGAAAAAGCCAGTTGTTGTCCTTTGACCACGAGACAGTGAACGCATCAACTGCCTCACATCTTGGGTTTCTATATCTACTGCAATATCTTTCCAGCTGTTTAGTGTGTACACTTGCAAAACGGTCCACTGTGTGGGGACCCCATGTTTGATCGATATACTTGAAACAGGACGGATCTAGCATGTAATGGTTAGGGTCATCAATCGTTGACAATTATCTGCTTCTGTATTCTCATCCCTGCTCACCCACTCTACTGACAAACGCATGTACAACTCACTACACAGTTTATACATGGCCACCGCCTCTTGATGTAACTCCTTTATGCGGCTTCTCACAGTTAAAACAATCTCCGCGTTTCTATTGTCAGTTTGATGAAGCACCTCCCTTCCTATGACTTCATCCGAATAAGACTCCAGCACCAACCTAATGGCTCTTCCCTGAATGTTGAACTCAACACGAGACCAGCTGCCTCTGGCTACTTTGTTAGAAAACTGCACTGCAAATCCTCCCCAGCCTTGCATCAGAATAAGTAAGAACTTCCACCTTTGGACTGGGAGACCAGATGGGGTATCCACTACAGTCAAAATTGTATTTCCAGAACAACACCTCTGATTGGGCCTCTGGCGACAATAGGAAAGGCTTATCCCAGTAATCGGCTAGACAGATATCGCCATAGATGCTTCTTGTCCAGAGACACACCACTGGACCTAAAGTGAGACCCATAGAAACTAGAGATCCAGTCAAACGTGAAAAGCATCTCGCTGAAACTGTGAAGTGTTTCTCTATGATAGTGACTATCAACTGCTTAAGGGCTTCAACTCTTCTTGCAGGAACCTGAAAAATACTGTACTGTAAATCCATTATAAAACCCAACAGTTCTCCTGATTGTGAAGGAATCCACTGGCTTTTCTCTTCATTGGCGATGAACACACTTAAAACAATGTCTTTACGGACCAATGCAGATATCATTGCAGCCTTGCCCTGGACCTGGTCAGCACCTGCCCCGTCATCCAAGTATGTAAATATTCTGAAGCCTTTACCTCTCCAGTGCTTGACAATGGCTCTTTGAATCTTGGTGAAGAGATAAGGACCCATGGACAAACCAAAAGGAAGGACCGTAAACTGAAAAAACCTAAGCTGCCCTTTATAGAACAAAGAAAAACCAAGGAACTGGCAATGCTGGGGGAGAATTTCCACATGGTGGTAACCGCTTTTGTAATTAAACTTGAACCAATCCCCTTTAGAAAACAAATCTGCAGCAGTTTCGTTGCACTCGGCCAGCAGAAAATAATCCTTATTAAAACATAAACTACCACAATATTTTGTTACACATCAGCTCATGGTGAAAGGTTCAAATGACGGGCTGACAGTTATATCCACTCAGATTCTGGCATTTAGATAAGCCTGGGAATTTTTTGTTAATCTTAAATGTTTGCCACAAAGTTAATTCATGATATTGTTCCATCTTTAGGAGCAATAATGGCTCCAGCATACATGTAGTAAGGATTCTTTTCCCATTGCAGACTCAAGACTTGACTCTGTGAAATTCAACTTGCATTCCCGATCGGGAAACGCGCAATTCTTTGAGACTCCTTTGCGGAACTTATTTTCTATTCACAAAATGAATACTGAAGTACTGCCCTCAGGTCGTACTTATAGCCTTATAGTCTGTAGAATATTTCATTTTGAGTGCTTCATATTCACAAGTTGGCTCACTTTCATATTCACAAGTTGGCTCACTGAAGTTATATCCACTGAAGGAAGGGTTGCTTAAATATGAGCCAGCGATGTGTAGAGCATGTCTTATTCACGGGTTGGCTCACAGGAGCCTTTAATTGCTGTTTACTTTACTTGGTAGACAGGGCCTGCCTACCTGGATCACCCTGTCTGCTTGTTCGGATCACCTTCCTAGGCGGTTATCTTTTTTGCAGTAAACAGTTACGTAAGGTCCCCCCGGCTACCTAGGCTAAGTTTTTGGGTATGTTTTGCAGGTTTTAACTTAAATGTGAACTAAATTTCAAACAAAATGATAAATTTCAAACTAAACTGTCCCATACTAATCAGTCTGGCCACTGAAACACATATTTTTTAAATTAAAACTTATTATAAGGCTGACAATATATATATATATATTTTAGTTTTAAAATGTGTCTAACTAAATTCTAAAAACAAGGACATTTAAAAATGATTGACTAAAATGGTCGACTTGATCACGACTTCAAATTTGTATGTACATGGCGATTGAAAACTAATCTGGGCGAGTGCATTCTGAGAATCACTCGCCCGAATAGCGAGTGCTCTTAAAATGATGTTTTCAATACTGTATCGGGTAAAACACTTGCCAAATATTTCAGCAAACGTTGAAAATAAAATTAAAGCTTACCCTAAGCAAGTCTTGAGTTTTACGTGCCCATCTTTGTGACATTAAAAAACACATCTTTACGTTAGCATGTTGTTACCAGTCTCCTTTGGTTGCTAGATAGTTGAAGAGATTTTCATCTTTCTTTAAGGCATCCATCCACTTCTTCGTTGCTTGGAAGGTCTTGGCGTTCTCTCTTACTATAGCAGTTCACGAACCTCACCGGGCGACAAACTCCTTGAGGCTTCCAGGGGTTTCAAAAAGATGAAAAGTAGAAGTTGGAAACTGAAAAGTAGGGGTTGGAATGTTTCGAGGGCTGGAGGCCCAAGCTTTCTAGGGGGGTCTGGGGGCATGCCCCCCATAAATTTTTGAAATTTAATGCTCAGAAAGAACCCATTTCCTGCATTTTGAAGGCCAGTTGTTGAAAAAAGTAGTTCAAATTTCTGGATTTTCTTGCACAATCAACATTCTAAATTAATTAAAACTGCTGGAATTTGGTTATGCTTATACTGTTATAGTATGTATCTTAGTATATGATTTATTGTGTACAATATCCACAAGTAGGTCAAATAAAATAACTCCTCTGTGAGTGTCTCTGTTTCCTCTGTCTTAATGAACAGCCTTTGACAGCAACGTCAACACAACATACAGTTTACACATTGTTCAGGATCAGGTTGACTTAAATGAAAAAACTTGAGTTTCACTCTAAACATTGAAAGAGAAATAATTCAGAATGAAACGACTACCATGAGCTGTTTCTATCTTATTGTAAGGTTACTCAAAGTAATCATCCCAATCGGAATCTGAATCATCGAATCTACTCACTTTTGTCACAGTGAGTAGTAAGACTCTGGTTCATTATCCAGCCCAAGACGTCGCATGGCTTTCATGCATTGTTCTGCTTGATCTTCTGATTCCACTTGTACAGCAGCATCTCCTCCAGAATCACAATGCACTGGAAGAGTAGTGCTCTCCGTTTGTGTTTCTGCATCACTGACAGAGACAACCACAGGTGGGGTATTTGCTTGTGACTTCTTCTTCTTCTTTGGTACCTTCTTTCTGTCCTTCACTGTTTTCCACTCCTTCACTGTACTCCTGATGAATGTCACATTCTGGCGTAAAACAGTTCTGGTCCATTTATGTGTATGTGTAGTAAAGAATTGAGCAGATCATTTTTCATCCGACTCTGTAGTCGGTTCTTGAGCAGTTTCATTCTACTTGCACCTCTCTCCGGCCAAGCATTTGACACTGGCAGTGAAATGGCCACGTCTGCAACAATTGTGAGAAGGGGGTAGACAGCATCCATCCCTGGCTTTGACAAAACATGCTGCAGGCACCAGTTGATTGGATTCTTCTTTGCTGATGGTGCCAAATCTTGTTGCCACTCTCATTGTGTACTTGAAGCAGCTCCACTCTGCAGTCAGTCTTGCCCTTGCCTCTTCATCATCTGGGTAAAAATGGTTTGCTGTGACTTTCATGGGACTTGCACCATACTGTGTAAAATCTTCTTTATCCCTTTGCACAGCAGTAACGTCAAATATGACATACATGCTCTGGACAGTGGGTGCATCAACGAAACAGTTGTCAAGATTCACTTGAAGACTGTCAGTGTACCGCCTTTTTTTTTGGTAAAGCAGGTTAAAAATAAGGCAGCTAAGCTGATGTGGACCAAAATTAAAATTATGCTACTTAAAATACTAGTAATTTCTTATTTAAAATAACACAGGCCTCCTTAAGAAAACTAATATTACTCATTAACATTTGATTTTTCTTCAAAGATGGCCTGTTTTATACTATCAGGAATAGAGTTCCAAACCAAGGGTATTCAGTGCAGTATTCAGTGTCCCTTTCTTCAACTGAAAGGTCATGCACCCCCACAAAATCATCTGCATGTTTGTGAAGCTTTGCAACAGCTGTGTCATTCTCTACCAGAGCCTTCAGATCATCTTTAGCTTTCTTCAGTACACTTTGTATCTTGCTGAACATTATCTTGGACTTCAGAAATGTTCTTCTAACTGTAGCCAGAATGGGCAGGATGCATTCCAGAACATGCAGGCAGGAAAGGAATTTGATGGTCTTATGAATCCAAGAAGTCCTGCTGCTGTTGCACTCTGATCCTTTACAGCAACCAGTGACTGAATAACAGCAGGGTAATTCTCCAGAGCTGACTTGACAGAATTCTCTGTAGAAAGCCAGGGAGTCTTGCAAGCTTTCTTTAAAGTCTTTGCAACCTTGTTCTTTCCATTTCTCTGAAGACTCGGTTGTTGTATGGAAAGCTGTGTTTTGACAAAGACAGCAGTTTGCTGATTGCTATATGCAAACAGCTTCCACAGTTCTGTTAGGTATTTTGTTGTTTTCGAAATTAATGTACTCTCTGTAATCTTCTGTATCACCACATGACAATGCCAACTTGCGACACACACAATGGAATGTAATCAAGTGCAGAACAACTTCCTTCAACCTTGTGGCCAATCCTCTTCTATGCCTTGTCATTACAGATGCACCATCAGTTACAAGTGCTGCTAGGTTAATTGATAGTTCAAGTTCTTCAAGATTTTCAGTAAGTACTTTGAAAAGCGTTGCAGCATTAGAGACACTGTCACCTTTCTCCTGTATGTCTTCAATCAAGAGCAAATCAGTAAAAACCTCATTGGTTTCCTTTGAAAAGGCTTGTATGAATGCAATCATTTGTTCTTTGGATGTTATGTCTGTCATATCATCTACAAGTAAGGAATATCTGGTGGCTGCATTTGCCCGGTTGACCACTTTGGCTTCAAGCAGTTGTCCCATTATTATTATACATGTAATCTCTCTTTGAGATGCTGGAGCCCTGCGTATGAAATGTTCTGTGGTACCTGGAGCTACCTTTTCCACAACTTGCAATAGGCTGTTTATGTTGTCATGGGCCATGGCATGCTGACAAATCCAATAAATAAGATAAAAGGCTGCAAACAATGCATCTTCTTCATGCTCTTATTATTTGTTTGCCTTCTTCCAAAAATAGGAAACATTTTTCTGCAGTTCATTTTGAACAGCTTGCTTGTGCTTTTTTGTGCCCTTGTGATAACAGTGCCTTCTTTTTTATCCTCTTTCCTGGTTCATTGGAGAACTCTTCCTTGCTGTTCTGTTCATTTCTCATTTCAAACTGTTTGCAGAGTAGACAATACAGTCCCTGCCCTTCCACAAACACTGGCCAGTACAAGCCAGCATCGATTGCATGCACACTCTCAGATATACAATAATGGTTGAACATTTCTTTGTTCCTTTCCACTTTAATCCGTCCCTTTTCTGCACTTGTAATATCAACACAATTTCTTTGCTTGCAGATAGCATGGTGATGCAGATGAACTTCTTCACCAAAAAGCTCTGTAACCAAGTCAATCTGGTCATCCATTGACACTGTCACTGCAATAAAAATAAATGGTAGAATCAAAAAGATACAAAATTTTTAAGGCATATAAATTAGAAAATTAAATAAAACAATAATAATGATAATATTAATAATAATAATAATAAAAATATTTTTAAAGTGTCTCTTTCTAAAGGATTCAAAGACACTGAATAGTTGCAATAGATAAGAAAATAGAAGTATAACAAATAGGTACAATGTCAAAGAATTACATAAACATTTGTTTGCGCTTAAATGCCGTTAGGGAACTGCAGAGTTTGGAGGCAGGCAAAGAGAAAGCAAAAATGGGACAACAAACCAATGCAGCTAAACTACGGTATTCTGGTCAAGACAAAACTAATAAAGTAAACACTTGCACCCCACCTCTCTGTGCTCAGTCCCATTGCTCCAAGCAGGCACAGCAAGCTTCAAGCTACACATAATAGGATGACTCAAAATAAAGATTTAAATTTCAGGATACATACGTTTCGGCCTTGCTTGTGGTGCTTATATTTTTTCCTTGCTACTTGATGTCGATTTCTATTGTTTCTCATTTTTGCCATACCCAGTGACATCAGCCTGGCTTTGGTCACCAACATTAGAACTTGAACTCACAGGATTTGTTGGTTCGACTACGACAGGTTCATTGTCAATACCCCAAGGTTCGCCTGCAGAATACATTTTGATAAATTCATGCATTGTCTCTCAATATAATTTGCTATTTGCTGTTGCGTTTCTAATGCCGCAAATCACACATCGGATGAATGACCAGCCATGAATAACTTTTAGGTTTGTGCACTGTCATGTTATGTTAAAAAGGCTAAGAAAACAAAGAGCATGTTAATCCGGTCACTGCTTACAAACAACACAAAAGTCAAACTCAAAGTGCTCTGATCGACCGCGGGGTCACAATCGAATACAAACACATCAGTCTATTAGTATTATATTACGTACCTTGTTTTGGACGCTTCAAGAATGATTGAATCGAAGGCTGTTTGTCCAGGTGTTTGTCCTGCTTCCTTTTACTCATTATTTCAAATTAAAAAGCTTGAACACAAAAATAGCTAAATTTTCACTGAAAACCGAAGTGAGTTTCGATGTCACGCTCGTGGCCTCGCGACAGGCGACGCGACGATACACATGACTTGATAATTCTATTCTCGCAAATGATTCGACAGTACGGATCAGCTCATATCCAATCATTGCAAGCGTTTTATATTCAATACCTACGCTCAAATCCCTCGCCATTTTTGGAAAAGATCGGCAGAAAATTGACCTCTGTTTTTGCCGAAAATTTAAAGCTTTCTTCTAGAGATTGACATAAGTATCGGTTTATACACATAGTGAAAAGCAACAACATCTCGTGCAACTGAGTTCTGTGCAACTGGCTTGTGGTTTGACTTTGACCTTCCATTGTTTCCAAAAAAAGATCTCTCTCTATCTTTTTTCCATGGGCGCTTCCTAGGGATGTCCCCTTTTCTGCCTGTATCCTTGCTTTCTCTCAATGGATTTCTTTCCACTTATTTTTGAAGGTTTTCCACAAGCTGTTCTAATCCCCATTCCTCCCACTTGTCATCTTTTTGCACCAGCACAGCCCGAACTGGTCCAAGCTGTTGTAAAGTTACGCCGATCTAAGCAGTCCTGGCAGGGTCGTCACACCATTCAGTGTGGAGAATTTCTAAGTTAGCCCTGTCACATATTCCCTGAGACACTGAAGAACTCACAATTTCACTGTAAAACCAAGTATATTCTCGCTTTGATTGTAGCTGAGCATGTGCTTTTGAAAGCGCTGATCAAATGACTTGAAATCTAACCAAATGTTATTTTAAGCCTATTTTCGAATGTTCTAGAATGTTCTATACAATAAACATACGAGATCCTAAGTAAGAAACAACACTCGTGATCCTCGATCACAACAAAATATGTCCTAACAAATCAACATAGTCTATCATAGAAATGAAAGGAACTATGCCAATTGGATGTGTTAGGACTTGCAGATATGCCACAGCATGACCAAGGTGAAGTGTACATGGAATTCCAAGAACAGTTGTCACACAATGAGGCAGGATGGTATGAGGTAGCATTACCCTGGAAGGGCAATCATCCCCACTCCTTTCAAACAAGCAAGGAAGCCTCCGTAGGCTTGGGAACTTGAAGCGTAAGCTGAAACGAACAGGGATGGAACAGGCCTACAGTGAGATCATCGAAGAACAGAAAGCTGAGGGTGTAGTGGAAGCAGCTGATCAAGAGGTGCAAGGAGTTGAATTCTATATACCCCATAAACCCATTATCAGAGAAGAGGCTGTGACTACAAAAGTCCGTGTAATGTATGATGCTTCAGCCAACGCCCACCCTAATGCTGTATCGTTGTGTGGAAAACATGTGAGGGCGAGTGATCACGTTTTGGCGGATCAGCTGAATTCGACTTGCAGGATTTCGAGGAGTCCACGACTTCAAAGTATCACACAGTTTCAAAAAGTCCAACTTTGCCAGTTCTCATCGTTCCTAAACAGATCTCCACGAATTCCAGACAATTTATCGATCGTGAGGGCTACATTTCCGTTGACTTCACACAATTTACCCATTGTCTCGAGCGACTGAACGTCATATGACAAACGTTCGTAAAATTGATGTATTTTTCGAGGCAGGTTTCCACTAATCTTTGGTAAAGCCAAGACATCTCCCACATATGCTTTTACAACTGGGATTACCATAACGCTCACTCAAAATGTCCTTTTCTCTCGCGTAGCTATCAGCGGTGAATGGCAACCCGTTGATACTTTTCCTTACTGTAGGTACAACAAACTCCTTTGGATAGGAAAACTTCATAATAGAGGCCATGTCAGACTTGTCGATCCTTCGTGTGACACGTGCCCCAGTAAAAAATATATATCACCGGGAAGTACGATAACCTTTTTCAGATGTTTCCGTACATAAGCCGCACCCACCATTTTGAGCAAAAAGTTTGGGCAAAAAAGTGTGGCTTATACACCGGTGTTTACGGTACTATAATTTTTAAGTTTTCAAATTACCTGCATTAAATAAACTTGCTGTAGAGATATACAAACCTGTTTCATTTGTTTTAGTCTAAATACAGTAGAATTTTCTTCACAAACCCAACAATAGTCTTTGCCTTGTATGTTAACTGCTAGTGTTTTGTCTGAAAGGCAATGGGAACTAAATGTTTTCTGTTTACTTACAAAAATAACAACAGAGTTCTTTCTATACTGAGGCCTAGAGGACACAAACAAAAGAAATTGAACAAGAATGTTTATTCATTCCTTTTGTTTCTGTCCTCTAGGGCTTTTTATTATATCAAAGGAACCCTATTGAAAAACACCTTTTCTTACACATCAACCCTTTGTGCTTCTGTGATACACATATATGATTGTAATTTCAATTTACAATCACTTCTGTCTGCCATACATTCTTTTAATGTCAGTTTTGAGAATTTGGTGATAAAAACAGAACCTGTGAGGTGATAAATTTCTTTATTCTCATCACCTGTCTGCTGGACAATGTACTCATCTTGTAAGGAGAAAAGACATATCAATCACTCTTCAGAGTGAAAGGGTTAAATATGGATTGAGTCTTCAGAAAACACCAAGTCCTTGTTTTTCTCTCCACAACTTCTGTGTGAGCACATGTCTCATCCTACTTGCTTGGCGACAGTTATCCCTTATTGGACGACAGTTGGTCTTGTTCAGGAGATGCCTAATAACGTCCCTGGGCCTTCTCTGGTTTGTTGCCAGGTCGATAGTTGGATCCAGTTGTCTGCACAAAGTCTCCTGCCGTTTGATGCAAATATTATGTAACACAATACATGCAAGTGTATTGTCTCAGACTTCTTCTTGAGCACTCTCCTCGTATTTCCTCGGAAGGACTCGCCACCTGCCTTTGAGTCCACCATAGGCATCCTCAATGATCATTCTTGCTCTGCCGAGTCTGTAATTAAAATACTGTTGTGAGGGGGTCAACACAGCACTGGTATGAGGTTTCATGCGCCAATTTTGTAAAGGGAAAGGAGAATGACCCAAAATTAAAGAGGGGACCCTAACACCTTCGACTTCCTTACCTATAATTATCAGGTATTGTTTGTCCAGCTGTTATTTTACCCCAAAGGTTGGTTGATTGCAAAAATTATTGAATCATAGGAATTCCCAGGAAATCCACAGTTTGCACAAATAAATCTACACTTAGCATCTACCATGGCCATCAGGATGATTGAATAAAAGTTCTTAAAGTTGTGGTACTCTTTGTTCACTTGTAATTCACCTGTGGGGCATTTTAGTGGGATGTAACATCTATCAATGGCAGCCCAACTGCATGGGAATTGCCACACTTCCTCCATATCTAAAATTTTCTCCTGGAATTCCTGTTCGTTCCTCGGAAAGTGTGGAAAACTTGGTCAATCTACAGGTTGTTGATAATATCCTTTGAAACGTCACTTACATGTACTATCCCACACTGTTGAGGTACCAAGGCGAGTCATTTCAGCTATTGTGTAGTAGTAGTCTCCTCTTGCCAAGCGGTAAAGGCACACTGCCAGCCCAAATGCTGGTGGAATTGGATCTTCTGCGACTGTGTTGCATTGCAAATCGTGTTTAAGAATAAAACTGAAGGTTGCCTTGGACAAACGGAATGTCTTCTTGAATCTAGCATCACTGTGTATTCCACAAATAACAGACATCGTTTGGACAAGTGCTGGACCATCCTCAGCTATGAGGAATTTTGTTGTTGCCAGATTGACTGACCGACATAATCTACATTGCTTTGTTTTTCTTCCCCACAGACAACTATATGGTTAAGTTTCCTCGCTTTGCCTTGCAGGCTTATGCAAACAGCTTTCTCAACGGTGAGATCTGACTTGGCTTGAAGGCAATCTGATAATGGCTGTGGCCACACTTCGTGAGTTAACTGGGTAATTTTTTTAGAAACCCGTTTAATTCCAAAATTCTTGGTGAAAAGGTGTTTGTAATGAAATAACCAAGTTTATTTTTCTGAGCGGCTGCACTTCAGAAGGTTAAACTTCAAACACTAGAGATCATGTTATCATTTCCTATATTCTTTATTCTTTTTTTTTGTGACGTTAAGTTTCTATTTATCTGATGGGAACGAGGAAAAAAAATAGAGTGTAAGCCTGCCAAAGCATCTGCCGGGCAGCAACCACCACATCGAAGGCAGCAAGAGCGGCACAAAACAATAGGATTAATGAGTGAAAACAGTGCCTCTGCACAT
>JAJGOT010000126.1:1497500-1625000 GCA_022457155.1 Cladopsammia gracilis | reverse complement strand
GCAATAGCTCTTGCATATGCACATAAAAATACCACAATCATAGTCAGTTTCTTGCTGCTTTATGTCATCAGGACTGTTAACATAAAATGACCAAACATTTTGATCATCTGCCACAAGCAATGTTCTCCAAATCTTTTTTATGCGAGTCTGGTACAAATGGTATTTTGGGTGCCGTTGCCACTTGTAGGGGTACCTACTAACCCTGCATGTCTTCAGCTTTGCGTAGCAGCTCCAGCAGTAGCTTTGGCTATCCCTTGGAGGGTGTTTCAGAGATTGTGGACTTGTTTAATTGCAGTCTTGTGGCAGTGTCTCTTATGGTGTCACTATGGTCTTTTCCAGATTGATTGGTGTAGCATGTGGGGATTGAATTGCACATCTTAAGTGGCATTTTGCCTCTGATGCTTTGCGACCCGTGTAAAAGAGGCATTGGTGAAAGCTGTCCTCTTTCCCTATGGTGGTATTCTCGTGAATCATGAAGAGATTAATGTCGCTTATAAAAATTGATGAAACCTTGAAATGCATATTTTTTTTAACATGTCCCAAAAGGGGATTTTCAGAGGTAATTAAATCATTTAAATACAAAACATAGAAATAGAATAATTATTATTGTCTGTTTACATTTATCAACATAATTTTATTCATTACTAAATCAAATAAAACTAATCAAAGAATACACACACACAATCCTTTAAAAGCTTTGACTTCAAAGTGTGTGTGTGTTTGACTTCAAAGTGAAATAACTGGGCTCCATTTAAGAACAGAGCCAATGCAATATAAAGAACAAGATAAACGTAATGTACAACAGCTCTTGAAGCTTTAATGCACAATAATTGTCAAGAGGTAAAAATATTCTTTTGTCCCACACAAAGAACAGTGGATGTTTTGTTTGTAAAACACAATGACTACATTATTGGCCCAAATAAAACCTTTGACCATATTGATCATGCAATGACGCTGTGATAATAATACAATGTCAGAATAATTTAATATGCTAATTTATTATGCTCCGGGGATTAACAAAGAACGAATGAGGTGTAGAAAATGTATCTGACATACCTCAAGACCACAAAAAAGAATTGAATATTGTATAATGACAATTTCAGCTGCAGGACACATCCATAAATGGGCGATAAGATAAACTGGCCTGTGTTATGGCCAATGTTTTATTGGGGTTTGTTTTATTCACTAGCATGTTTTTGGTCTGAAAAAGAAAAAAAAAACATGGTAGAAAATAAGCTAACGGCGTGCATTGTAGTATGCAATTTATTGCTGATTACGTTGAATCTGCTTTGAAGTATGGAGAATCACACAACAATGGCTGCGGTATAAGGCTTTGTGGCCTTGTTTGTTTAAGTGTACTTCATTCTCCTTATGTTCCTTGAAGGGTTGTACAACCCTTATGGTGTCAAAGTTACACTATTAATTTCTGTTATCATTTTCTGTGTACATTTGTTCAGTGTTACAGTTTTCATATTGTAGCTTCTAAAGGGTGGTTTGGCGTGTGAAATCACTTGACATATTATGGTGAATTTTAAAGTGCCTGTTTGTTGTAATAAACCATTAGTGTGATAATTTATTATTTAAAACCTCTGGGTCTACAGAGTGATCACACGGGTCGTTAGACCTTATTTGTAGCACCACATAACCAGAAATCCGATACAAGATGGCTGCCAAAATGGCTGCGAGCATGCGCTGAGCGCGGAAATGCAGATGAAATATGGCTGCGAAGTATAAAGGAAATAAGGGGAAAATATAAATATTTTGCTTTTTTTGGCATTATCGCTAGAAACTCAGATAAACTAACAACCGAGTTAGGAACCGAGTTGGGAACCGAGTTAGAAACCGAGTTAGGAACCGAGTTAAACAAACAAACAAATATTGATTTGAGACAAGTTTTTGGCTGTTTTTTGTTGTTGTTTTTCAAAGTAAATCGTCTTTGTATTAGCCTAGCATCAGTTCCTATCAGCACTTTACCTCTAAACTAGGGGTTACGCCTGGTTAGAAATAGAATGCCCTATTTGAAGTTGAACCAAGAATTTTGGTCAGTCAGGTTATAGTCGGGATGACCACTCATTGCTCAACAACTTTCTTGTAATACCTTTGTTTTAATCGATCTAACAATGAATCAGTGAAGCAGTTTACAACCAAACTTAAACCATGTTTTTCTAAGACTAAAGTTCAAATTTGAATGAGAGGGGCACAAGAAAGAGCGGAAAAGATATTGGGACCCCCGAAAAGATAAGGACCGCTACACAGCCTGTGGCGTTCGGCATAGCTGTTGACGTTTTCATCCACTTCCGCTCCTCTCTCCTCTCATTTGCTCCTTCTCGCACCCTATTAGGTTTTGCATGCCCCACGCTGTCACGGAAAGAAAGGTTTCCTGAATTCAAAGGAAACAAGCAAGTCATTAAGTGATTTAAGGCTATTATGTACTAGAAATCTCTGACATCGAATTTAACTTACATTCAGGCTGTCACGCAATGGTCTCAACCACTAGTTTTCACAGGCTCATGATGTTAGGAAAGATCGAGTGGTCAAATGCATAGTTGTTTATCGCCAAATAAAAGCCGCTGATCAAAAGTATTGCCAAAACGAGCAATTCAAATGCGATATGGATGATTTTTGGCCGAGATATTGCAGAGCGAAGGTCTTTGATTTTAGCCATGAATAATTTATTGTATTTTATCGTGTTTTGCACCCCAAGAAAATGCAACAGCTACAAACTCTTGAGAGAGATCCCGTGGTGTGCCTTAAAGCTTGACTTTGATAGATTGAAAATCACAGTAAACAAATATCAAGGCGAGATGCCAGCCCGAGGCATTCATGGAAAGTTGGTTACGCTGTTTTCAGCCATACTGTCCGGTCGGCGATGGATTTCTCGAATCCGTTTTCATCTCCAAAATGTACGCTGTTAATTGGTTTCAATCTACCTGAAAATTGCTGTGTTTCTGTACCACGATGTTGACTTTCAGGAATGAACCTGGCAAAATCAAACAATCACATGGAAGTGCGGCCAGCTGAGGTGAAAGACGGCGACTTAAGGAATTTACCACATAAAATACAAGGTTTAGTGAGCTATAGGAGAGCTAAAATCACTCTAAAAATGTACAGTGTTTACGTTCTGGCGTAGATCTGATATTCATACAGTGGGATTATGGATACTTTCTACTGATGGATTCCGACTTGGCAACTGTTACAGGTACGCAAGAAGTTTTTCTATCCCCAGATATAATTTTTGCTCCATACATTTCTTTATGAACCTAATTGCCATGTGTTTTTTGGTAACATAAGAAAGCCGCTGTTGTTACGCGGGCGCCAAGTCCAGGATTTCCGGCCATGTGCAAGAAACATATTCTGCTGCTACCTTGCTTACAATACGCAGTAGATCAAACAATAATAAACCAGCCAATTACAATTGTAACAAACTGAAACTGTTTTTCTAAAACTAACTGGAACTGTGTAACAAACTGAAACTATGTTTTTCTAAGACTTAAGTTCAAAAGGCATCCAAGCCTGTACAGCAGCCATTTTCTTTCTGCGAGCGTGAGGGGCATGTGGAACGTTGGGGCCCTCTCAAGGTTTCGAACGTCCCACATGCTCGTGGTAAGAAAAGTACTGTTACTGTTACTGTAAGCCTAAAGTTCAAAGGTTTCTGGAGTCACATGAAACTGAGGGCTGTTTATTTGGAGGTGGGCAAGCTGGACAGGCAGATTGGCATGATAAGCATGCTGGATTTTTATATCGAAAATATTAACCCGGATACCGGGGTGAAATTGTTTACATCAAGCACAATTTGGGAAGGAAATTTACTGTTAACTTTGGATAAATCGGCTAAGAATCTTTGAGAAATAGCAAATATGATTTTTTTACAAATTTCTCCAAATTAAGTGTGAATTGCCGAATTATGCGTATTATACGGCGGAAGCCAAATTATGTGGGTCTGCATCCACGCATAATTCCGTAAGCCCTGTTGATGGCAGTTATCCGCTGGTCAGCTAAGGATTCTAGATAAACGCCGCGGCAGTGGTTTTGAGTTTAGAGTGTGGTGCCCAAAGCGGACCATTTTTAATTAATTTGCATTCTTTCGTGCCGATTATCCAATCAGAAGGCGAAGATTGTTACAGCCAACCGCAAGAACAAAATCAAGGCAACATGTTACAAAGGCAAAATTGCTATTTCATGAATACCATTTTTGGACGCTTTTCCAGCTGAACTTTGGCGTTTTTGGCCTCGAAAATAACACAAATCGATATCGGCTTACCTACTGTAGTTAATGGTAAATGTTCGGCCAGGCGACGTCTCAATTTAATCGGCTGTAAGAACGCATTTTCCACGGCCAGAAGAACATAATTGCAAATATTTATTTCTCCTACAATTATCAAAACTATCCTGAGGTAATTATGTATTTATGTTCTATTTATGTTCGGAATGTTTGGCTATTTTTCTGTATAGTAATGCGAAACCGCCGCGCGATCTTGGTGGAGTTACAACCACTGAATTAGAGCTGATTCATAACACTCGGTGCTTTGCTATTTAAAAACAATGTTCTTCAAATCCTGCGTCAAATAAAAAGAAACATTTACTTTGATCTTTCATTGAGGACCATGCTGTTGTAGCAAGCTAGGAAGTTTTTGCAAAATGCCCATTTGCGACCAGATCTCACATTTTTAAAAAGCTATCCACAAACACAACTCCACACCTGATACTTCGCCTGGTTTCACAGACATGGGCATAGATCATATATCTTATCATGTTCGGAAGTCATCTGTCATGGCTAAAAGCAAAATTTATAAGCCCTCTGAAAACTGCAAACTTGATGATTTCAAATTATAGCTATTGCCAAATTAGTAGAATCAGAATCAGATTCTTGAGAAATGCTCTGAACTTGTTATTTCGCTCGTGCTGAGTTGGAATAGGTTTGTACGTAACAATTATCCACCACTGAAACTCACCGAATATCAACTAGCATAGGTACACTGAGGTAAGGTTTGTATTTTGTTTAGGGATTTTGTTCAGGGAAAAAACACTTCATATTTTGAGCGACAATTTGTAGTTGCTGCGGTGACCCGCATCTGTCAGCATGCTCAATTTGTCACTTCTATAAACGGCGGTAAAAATATAAACAAATGCCCCATAATATAAATTTCATGTGGAAATAAGCGAAGACATTGTTATATCGGCTGTAGGACTTACTTTATTCAGCTTTATCGTTAACTATCTGATCTGACCAGTGGCATGAAATTCTTCACAACAAAATTGCAGTGAGCAGATGTCGAAGCGCACGATTTTCCTGCAACAATTCCCATTTTGGAGTTACAAATTTAGTCTAGCGTAGAATTTCAAAGTTAGAAACGGTAAACTGGACTTGAAAGATCGTTGAAGCTAAGGCCCCGAAGCATTCTTGAAACAGATGTCTTTTACATTCCTGCATAATCGCTTGTTCATTTGAGTTGTTTTGGTTCAGTCTTCTTCGGCTTCTGAATTCTTATTGGCTATGGCACGAAAGAATGCGCATAAATTAAAAGTGCTCTCTCATTTAATTGGATAATGGACGAAAGTATGCAAATTAATTAAAAGTGGTCACACTTTTGGGTGCCACACTGTAACTTAAATATTTTAAATCACAAATCATGTCAACTCTCATAGACCTACCCTTCGCATTAGGTGGCTAACTGATAAAAATGTGCTCTTTTAATTTTATCTTTAACTTCTTTATCAAAGAGTGCTTTTGCTGCAAAGTGGATGAATTTTTGCATACCATGTCGATTTAGTATACAAAATTGCTATAAAGCTTTACTCCATGTCATTTTTCAAGTTCTATGATGTCTGTAAAGTTAGAGTACGGGCGGCCTTTGAAAGCAGTTAAGTTAGCAATATCAAAGAATCTGTGAATACTGCTTTTTTCTCTTCTTTTCCAAGGCGACCCATGTTCCTAACAGTTGTGAAAATTGGGGAATTCTCAGATGGTGGTGGTATGGTTGCTCTCACCTTTCTGTTCTCAGCTCTTCCTCGTTTTTCCTCTTCCAGCCGTAAAGCATGGGCAAGAAGTTTGCTTTGTACAGTATGTGTTCAACAACTGGTGATGATTTCAAATTCTTGGAACCCATAATGAATGCATTTCTTCCAGGTAATTTTGCTGTCTACTTGCAAATCCCGCATGTAAAGATCTTGAAGAATCAATTGTGAGGTATTTGTTTGTCTTTTTTGCCTTCACTGACGTCGCTGATTCATCTGTGATGGAAATGGCACATTCTATGAATCACTTTTTTTTCACTTTCCCCAATTTGTGTTTGTGTACTGCTACACTAATAAACGGGAATCTGCCCAGAACCCATTGCCTAGCACGTGACCAAAATCTTCCTGAATTGAAATTTCACTTTCTTCCTTGAGAAACCTTGAAATTATAAACTGGTTTTAAAAAGATTTCACACATCACATACTATGAACTGCTAAAATAATGTCAGCATCAGAATCTTCATTTTAATTAACATGTTTTGTTGCAACAATTCTCTTCCAAGCAAAGCATTGTAAATTGCTCTCTTTTTTAGGTGTTTGTTCAAGTGTAAAATATGCAACTTTGTCTAGACAAATGGTTGCACTTCCTCACTTGCAAACATGGGAAATCCCTTCTGTCGAGCAATATGAATACAAAACTGACTTTAATTTGGACGAGTGAAAAGGCTTAAAAACCGGCACTAAACAAGTTTTTGTGCAAAATAAATCTTGATAAGAAATAACATGCTTTGTCAATGGGTTATTGTTTCTCTCTGGTTATTTGTTGCAATCGGCGTAGCATTCATTCCATATTTCGATATAAAATAGCTCAAAGCAGAATTCTCAGCTAACATGAAATTGTCATGCTGTTTTTGCATGTGACATTAGAAGCACTGTTTCTGCATTTCGTTTATAAATTACCATATTGGGATATGTTCTTGTTCTGCAATTTTAAAGAGACTCTTGGTAGCATTACAGCGTAATAGCGCAACATCGAGTGCGTATTGTTATTACAATTCAAGCTTGGAAAACACTGAACATAGTCCACAGATGCCATTTTGGAAGTGTGTTATGAAATCGCCCAGGTTTTTGTCATAATTGTGTAGCCTGTCAGTTTTAACCAAGCAGATCGCTGCTAATCGAAATCGGATTCCCTGCTGTTTGCATGGAATTAAAAAATCAATAGCCTGCATGCATGCTCACTTTTCCTTGCCCCATTATTCTTGCCTGCTTGCCCTGGCCCTGGTGGCTCTGCCACCAGATACTTGCGCGATAAATAGAACCAATTTCTTTTGAACAGCAATGTCCAGACTTTCATCTGACATGAGGCCAACAAAAGGACTAAAAATTTGTTTATTCTTCCAGTTCAGACCAGTTCTGAAGGGGTTCTCTTTACCACAACAGCAGTTAAGATAATTGGTATAACAATGGATTTTTGAGGACTGTGGAAAACTTCTTGATATATTTTTTCGAGTTTGTTTTCTTAAATTTTTTGCTCTTTCTAAAAGCACGCATAAGTTCTTTCATGGGTAATGTGCTTGGTTCATGTGAATGAACTCGTGGACCCTGCTTCTTAGCATGGAACTTCTCATAACAAGATTGACAGTTGGACACCAAGCACAATTCGCTACTGAATTCGGCAGTTATCTTCTCTAATTTACCACAAATCTGATCATGAAACGTGGAAGTAGGCGCCATATCAGATGTTTACCAGCAAGACAAGAATGGTTATGGTTATGCTCTGAGTCCTTCAATTATTGTTATGTGCATAACTTTGAAATTGTATTTTTAATTTACTTTGATTACATTAAAATAATTAAATAGTAGAAAGTTACCTACAAGTTTTCTTGTATTACATTAATATACAATATTAGTAGGTATAAAATCAAGTAGTCAATGATGTTATGGTTGAAATGGGATTAAGGGGAAGTTAATCTCAACTAACACCAGTCATGGTTTTAAAATAGTTCTTACTGTTTGATATCTAAAATCAACTGTGGACAAACTAATGTCACCCATACAGTTGCAAGTTTTATACTGCGCTGAGCAACTGTCAGTCCACTCATGCATAACTTCTACCCTGTAGCCAATGTTTTTTAAGGTAGTTGGCTACATTGCTTTGGCAGCCTTGAACTGAATTTTGGTCATGTTTGAGGTCGGGTGAAATCAAAAACATGTGTTCTGTTACAGCACACGGATCGCCTTCCCAACTTTCTTTGCCATCAATTTGTGTGGGGTCTGTTGGATTATGCTCGTAAAATAGAGTATTATGCTTTTGGGCGTCACCTATGAAACCAGGGTATTATGCTCAAAATTATGCCCCTGTACCTGTTAAATAAACATTCCTAGTCTTTCATATTACTTTTGAAAGAAATGTTAGAGACAATAATTATTCAGTTAAACATTTAATGAGCCAAAGTTGTTAAAAGCTAACAGTATTGAAAAGTTACAAAGTTTCTCGTGACGTATTGCTCTATGGGATTAATTATAGCACTTATGTACCTTTATCAAAAATTTACATTCTTTCCATAATGTGTTTTATGAACTGTAACAAAAGTGAACTTGACATTGACAACATTCACACCTCAGTATGTTTAAACGTTAATGTTTTCATGGATTTAATATCACGTTTACAGAAGAACGTAACTTGTCCACAGTCTACACTCCACAGCCTTCAGTGTCCTTACCACCCCCTCCTGATGTTCACTCATGCCTTGTTAAACTGTAGCATTAAGGAGCATTCAATAATATAGTCTTGCAAGGCTATATCCTGGAGATGTCCAAATGACATTGTAAGGATGGAGAATACTCTTTCTGACCCTGCTGACGAGGGCTGAAGCAGCAAAACCATTGTTAAATGATATATATGAAGTAAATCATATATGAACTGCGGAAATGAAATCAGATGAAGAATGATCCTCGCAGTTGTGAACGCAATTTAAGCAATTGCGAAAAGAAGCCTGAAAAAAATTCAGGACTTCAACGGGGTTCGAACCCGTGACCTCGCGATACCGGTGCGATGCTCTAAACCAACTGGGCTAGAAGCCACTGACGTTGGGAGCAGGTCATGTAGGTTGATATGTTCCCATGAAATGATATATATGAAGTTAATCATATATGAACTTCAGAAATGAAATCAAATGAAGAATGATCCTCGCAGTTGTGAACGCAATTTAAGCAATTGCGAAAAGAAGCCTGAAAAAAAATTCAGGACTTCAACGGGGTTCGAACCCGTGACCTCGCAATACCGGTGCGATGCTCTAAACCAACTGGGCTAGAAGCCACTGACGTTGGGAGCAGGTCAATTGTAGGTTCACATGTTCCCGTGAAAGGAGTGAATGTGAAATGATATATATGAAGTAAATCATATATGAACTGCGGGAATGAAATCAAATGAAGAATGATCCTCGCAGTTGTGAACGCAATTTAAGCAATTGCGAAAAGAAGCCTGAAAAAAATTAAGGACTTCAATGGGGTTCGAACCCGTGACCTCGCGATACTGGTGCGATGCTCTAAACCAACTGGGCTAGAAGCCACTGACGTTGGGAAGCAGGTCAATTGTAGGTTCATATGTTCCCGTGAAAGGAGTGAATGTGAAATGATATATATGAAGTAAATCATATATGAACTGCGGGAATGAAATCAAATGAAGAATGATCCTCGCAGTTGTGAACGCAATTTAAGCAATTGCGAAAAGAAGCCTGAAAAAAATTAAGGACTTCAACGGGGTTCGAACCCGTGACCTCGCGATACTGGTGCGATGCTCTAAACCAACTGGGCTAGAAGCCACTGACGTTGGGAAGCAGGTCAATTGTAGGTTCATATGTTCCCGTGAAAGGAGTGAATGTGAAATGATATATATGAAGTAAATCATATGAACTGCGGAAATGAAATCAAATGAAGAATGATTCTCGCAGTTGTGAACGCAATTTAAGCAATTGCGAAAAGAAGCCTGAAAAAAATTCAGGACTTCAACGGGAACATATGAACAGGAACATATGAACCTACATAGACAAATTCGGCTAACGATTTGTTGTACCCAATTCAAACCTTCTGGGAATAAGATTCTTTGTTCACAATATTTCCATATAATTTCCATGTCAATGCTTCATTGATATGGAAATATGACGAACAAAGAGTTCTAATCCCAAAAGGTTTGAATTGGGTACAACAATGCGTTAGCCGAATTTGTCTATTGACCTGCTCCCAACGTCGGTGGCTTCTAGCCCAGTTGGTTTAGAGCATCGCACCAGTATCGCGAGGTCACGGGTTCGAACCCCGTTGAAGTCCTGAATTTTTTTCAGGCTTCTAAATTGCGTTCACAACTGCGAGGATGATTCTTCATTTGATTTCATTTCCGCAGTTCATATATGATTTACTTCATATAATTATATCATTTCACATTCACTCCTTTCATGGGAACATATGAACCTACAATTGACCTGCTCCCAACGTCAGTGGCTTCTAGCCCAGTTGGTTTAGAGCATCGCACTGGTATCCTGAGGTCACGGGTTCGAACCCCGTTGAATTCCTGAATTTTTTTCAGGCTTCTTTTCACAATTGCTTAAATTGCGTTCACAACTGCGAGGATCATTCTTCGCTTGAAAACCATTGTTGCAGCTGAGACCAGTGTGGAAGTTCAGCCTCATTTGTTCTCTACCAATGAACAGGATCAACCTCTTCTCCAATCCCATCTGTCGTTGCCAGATATCTAGGAAGCTCATTCTTTAAGTTCCTAACTACGTTGGGGTCGTTCCAAAATTGAATTGAAGCAACAACGTCGATGTCATTTGCAATGGGGTGTAACTGAAAAACCTTGTGTGGGCTAAACAGTCTTGCAACCTTGAAGCTCTCTACTTGAGGAAACATCATTCCTAGGATGGTCTGGTTGAAGTAATCCGATCCGGGTTGTATGGCTGCAATACCTCTCTGATACATGTGCTGTGCTGTGTGTGGATTCCCAGCTGATATTTCTCTGGACACTGCTGTCAGATTTGGAAGATTGGCTGTGCTAATGCAGTCGTGAATGTAGGATAGTTGCTCATAGCATTGCCATGCGAGCGTGCCATTTCCTTCTAATATGTATGTTGATTCAACGATTGGATTGCCTGTGTCCACAACTGCTGCCAATTCAATCTGTAGTAAAGCCTTAGACAGAGGAACAGTCAGCGTTTCTTCAATCTGCATCAGGGTTGCTGCTCTATTATTAAGTGTGGTTGTCTCAGTGGCTTAGTGGTTAAGGCATCTGTTCGGTTATCAGGAGACCCGGGTTCAACTCCCAGCTGAGGCACTTTTTCACTCATAATCTTTGTTGTGAAAATTTCTGTTCTCAATTTAACTGTCTGTATATATTTCAGAAATCGCTGTGAATCGCCTTCCTAACGAGAATAGGTTGGTGATCCAAAGATTGAGGCAATCAGTTGTCCATATCTCCCTTCCCACACTTATTTGTATATATATATATATATATATAGAAAGAAAGAATATGGACTAGTTCAAACATATATTTGCAACTCCGAGTTTCATGCTTCTCTCGAAGCAATCATCAGGCAACTGCCCAAAAATAACGGATACATTCAAGATATACAAATTTGAAAATGAGGAACAATACCTTCCAGCGTGATGTGTCAAAATACAATTGGTGAACAGCTTAAACAAATATAGTGTTCAATAGAAATTTTTTAGAATGTCTACAGGACGACGTCAGTTCATTTCTATTGTTGAGAGTTGACATTTCCAGTTTACAAATTATAAAGTATTTCTCCCATAAACACAAATTACATTTTTTGTTAATGTTTGAATACGATCTTGCTTGTTTCACAATTCGCCACTTAATTTCATAACTGACTTTTCTGTTCTTCAGTCTCCATATATATTTACTTAATTCAGTTGCGTTTTTGTAACGTTCATTCCTGAAAGAGCATGTGTGGTTTCTATAACGTTCCTTAAATTGAGTGTCGCAAAGGCCGATATATGTTGCTCGTGTCTGGTGATGTGACCTCAACTTGATAGATAATGTTTCTCATGTTACAATTTCCACTCATGGGGCAAGAGTTCTTGTTTTGGCAATTACAGGCGGTTTCGGTTTCATCTGAGGGCTTTAAGGATTTATTAATTTCAACTTTGTTATGGTTGGAGTTAATGCTTTTGACATTGGTCATGCAGCTGTAGCTCAATTTTATAGTGTTGTGGTTGAAGATTTTGTGGAGCGGGTTTGATTTAGAAAAGCGTTGATCAATGAGGGAGAGGAAGCATTTGCCTACATTCGTTTGGACATTCTTACTGTAGTATGGTGGGTTGAACCATGTGATGTTTCTTTGGCGGTTTCGGTTGGCTCTTTGGTACTTCGCTGGTTCCTTTGTTGTAAGACAATTTGTACTTGTATCCACTCTTGTTGAGAGCTTCTTGGTAAGGTGTTTTGGCATTATCAAAACATTCCTTGTCAAGAAATTTTGGAGAGGCACTTGTTGATAGAATCAGGAATATTTCTCAGAATAGACGGTGGGTGGTTTGACTGCTTATGGACGTACAATGGTGTGTTGTCCTCTTTCATGAACGATAATACTTGCCACTTTTGAGGTCTAGGGTGACATCAAGGAAATTAACACGGGTAATATTGGCTTCTACTGTAATTTTTAGGTCATTATCGCGGAAAATTTTACACAGATTTTTCTTAATTCGCTTGACATCCTGCGGCTTTTTCTTGAACGCTGCAAGCCTGTCATCTCGATAGAGACCGATGTTGCTGTACATTTCAGCAAGACGGGACAAAACGTAACATCCTACTAGCTCACGTGTTTCAGCACCATCAAAAGAACCCATGGTGACATCAAATAGGTCATATGATTTGTTTTTCTCCCATGGGTTGTCCTCGCTGAACAGCAGTGATCTTTTGCATGAATAATGATGTCACGTTCATGTGGGCTGATGGGTCTGTAGTTGCTGGCAAAGTCGAGCACTTTGGTAAGCAACCTCTCATTGATAGATGGATAGAAATCGCAGACATCAAAACATATGAACAAGTGTCTCTTTATGGTCAAGGCTGTCAAACCATTTCAGGACGCTGGACGTGTTTTTCCACTGGTTGATTTGCGTATGCTGAATAATAGTGGTGTTGATTTCATCAAGGATGTGTTTGCTAATCACGCCGATTTCCGACTTGGAAGGGTTGATCAGACAACATGTTTGGTGGTCATGGAATGAAGGCTTGTGGTCTTTCAAAGTAATGAATGCTTCCTTCTCAGCTAGTTTGTCAATGCGATCACCCAAATCAAGGTTTTCTGCAATTTTTGCAGACTGTTCATTTAACTTCTTTATGACTTTATCACTAGACTTTTGATAGGTCGGGATGTCCATTGCATAATAATTTGTTGTTTTGTTGGTGGGGATCAGGAGGCTACCAGGTTTCTTGATCTTGTTTGTGATATCGGTGTTTAATTTTCGTTGAAAGTTGCATTTCGCCGTATCTTTGAAACTGATATTGGATGAGATTTAGCATTCCTTCTTCGAAGGATATCAGCTCGTTAATTCTTGGCGGCGAGTTTCTTGACTTGAATCCGAATGTTTCTTTTGTGGATGCCATTTGGTTAAGAAAATGGAAAGGTCTCCATCTCATGAGAAACAAGGCAGTGACTATCAAGGAAACATCCCTTGATGTTTGAACAATGTTATTTCTGTCTTGCCGGTCATCTCGCATCTGATTGATCGCGACACAAACATTCCAGAGTTAACGGGTTTCCGGGTTTGACTGTAAAAAGCAGTATTGAATTAAATTCTGATTTGTAAAAGAAAGTATTAATTTGAAGCTGTAGACTCATTCCTGTTTTTCATATGACAATATCAAAAATATGAAAATAAATAAATTCTGATCCTAGAAAAGCCTCCTTTATATAGCATCTTTGTATCAGCAATACATATCTTAGAGCCACGTTCATTTTTAAAACACACCACATGTACTATGCTTGGAACATAACATTTTGAAAATTTTAATGCTATGACATGCCATTTCTGTGTGTAAAAGAAGAGTTTGAACTTACAACACTCTGAGAATTCAGGTTAAGTAAAATATTGTTCTGGCAAATTACTATTTAAAGAATTCTAAAAAATTGGGAACAAGCTTAAAGCCCCATTTCTAAGACATGAAGCTAAATGTGGCCTCATTCCATGGATATCAAAAGTTATTTTACTTGGGTCTGTTTAAAAATTAAGGCAAGTGGCAAAAGCTATAGCAAAAACACCACAGTCACTGCCATTAGCTTGTTGCTGGACAGAAACAAAATTAAGTTCCACTAAACTCCCACCCAATAGGTCATTTGTCTGTTCTTCTACCTCTGGACTTATAATATCATGGTAGAGATTGTCATACAGATTGACATATCCAGCCAGACATCCTATGGAGCTGATGCAAACCCAATGATCATAACCTGTGTGCAGAAGGTGTATGAACTCACTGGATACTACATCAAAATTTCGTACAGGGCCAAGTGTAGGCCGTTGAAAACCTTCAGTGGAGGGGTTTGCTTCATGCAAAAGTACTTGAGCCCTGTGTATGATATCACAGTTAAGCCAACCAAATGGATTGAGAATGATCTGATAATCTGACTCTTCGAGATTAGCAAGAGCGCCTTGTTTGTCAATTTTACCTCATTTCTTTGATAAATGAAACATCATCACTTAACACAGGAAGCACTTGCACTAACAGCTGATGTTGAGGGTATTGAGATAGATGATGGCAAAATTGTCGAAGAAGCACATGTGCTAGCTGCTGAAGTTGACTGATTTACCTTTTTACACCCAGCACATCTCGAGGCAGTCTTGGAGTTGTTAGGCATTCTTTTATAACCTAAACAACTCAAATGGAAAAAACTTCCACTCTTGCAGTTTGCACTGTGGCACTCCAGTAGTTTGTCTGCTGAGTTTGGTTTATACTGTCACAAACCAAAGCAGCTTGGTTTGTTGCGGTTGACTTTGCAAATTGTTTAGCTTTTTTTCCTCGTTTAAACTGAGGCAATCTGCTGCAGTGTGGACAAAACCAGGTTTTTGTAATTTTCACTGAATCCAGTGCCAAACATGAAGGGTGGAATTCCAAATAAGGGCATTCATTATTATAACATAGCTAGGAAATTCGTCCAATCTAATTCAATAGCACGAGCATGCATCCATAACTCGATGGACGCATGCCCGTGCATATATAAAAATTTTAATCATGGAAATGTCGTGTGTAAATGCCACTGAGCTCACTCCTTTTCAATGCGTTTGAAATGGAGAACAACATCCTAAATATCCGGATGGAAGCAAAAGTCTACACAAATCAAGCCTCGATTATTAATTTATTGCCACTGACTGTATGAAATGCCAAAAAATCGCAAGCTTAGCTTATTTATGTGAGTTTTTTATCTTGGCGGTGCGATGTTTAAAAGTTTTATACTTGTGACCACTACGCTAAAATTTCACAAACCGAGGTTTTCTACGGAAGTTATACCTATTGTAAAACAACAGACAACCTGAAATACAGCAGTAAAATTGCAGAGAATGCCAGCTGGAGGAAGCTTGAAAGGGGAGTGCGAAGGTAGACATTCCAAGCCTCGAGCGAGGACGCAGATGCAGCATTTGCTGTGTTTGGTGGGTACAAAACATAGGGTGCATGTGTCTTGAGGGTTGATTGCCAGAGTAAAATTGTTGGAAGTGGCAGAAGTATGTATGGGGTGCAAGTTCATGAGTTTTTGAGGCAGAAATGGTAGGCTAGGGTCACATTGGCTGGGTGCATTTTGAGGGGCCTGGTGCCTAACACATCAGTCGGAGAGATGCCATCTTGGATTGTCTCGCACGTTAGGTCTTGAGGCAAATGTTGGCGATCGGCTTGCGAGCTAACAGGGGAAAGAAGTGGGATGATGTTGTAACTCCCCAGTGCGGGTTCCCGATGCCTGGAAGCAACAGCCTCAGCATTAAGTAGGCACAGCTGGTTGAGTTTTCTGCTTGAGAAAGGCTGATTGAAGATTTGACGGATGCGACTGGGGGAAGTGTGGAGTTACTTTGTAGACCATAAGCCACGGACAGACCTGACAGTTTCTGTGTTTGTTTTCGTTCTTGATGTAATAATAATAATAATAGTAATAATAATAATACTTTATTTACTCATTATTTTTTTTTTTTACAACTATATTTTAAAATATCTACACACATTTTGAACTAAGTACCAATAATTTAAAAAAGTTAATATAATTTTGAGTCTGGGAGCTAAATTAACCGGTAAGTTTTCTAGTTAGCCCCCAGCCACAGTTTGTTAAACATTTACAGCAGGTGAAAGAATTAAAGGAAGTGAAAATATTTACAGTGAAATAATTGAACAATATGATGTGAGAAAAACATAACAGAGGAGACAAATTATTTGTGTTGTTCTGACAATAGATAACGTTTTAAATTTCTCGAGAAGAGGAATACATTTAGATCCTTTAGGTCAGATGGGAGATCTTTCCAGAGGTCAACTGCTACAAAAGAGATTCTTTGTTTGCCTATATTTGTTCTTACTCCAGATTTATAGAGGTTTTGATTGGCTGCATACCTAGTATTATAGTTATGTACAGTGTTGGCATATTTAAAAATGTTTTGAAAAATGTTTGGTAATAATCCTTTGTGCCATAGGTGCGTAAATTTAAGTGCATGCAAGACGTAAACATTATGTACTGTGAGAATATCTAATAAATTTAGTAATGGTTTAGCGCTTTCCGTTTCTTTGCCATAAGATGTTGCAAAGAATATTAATCTAATTACGTGATTTTGTTTAATTTGAACTTTTTGAAGATGTGATTTGTAGGCGCTACCCCACGCTAAGATGGCATAAGATATATATGGATATATTAGGTTATAATAAATTTGTTTAAGTTGATTAATAGAAAGGTAGTGTCTTAGTTTGGATATAATTCCTGTATTTCGTGATATTCGTGAGCAAATATAAGAGATATGATTTTTCCAAGATACAGAGTCATCAATCATGACTCCTAAATATTTAATACAATGTTTTCGTTCCAAAGAATGACACGAACCATCCTTACTCCTGATTTGTATGTCAATAGCCATATCTTTTTTCCTTGCAGATTTAGCAATCATGAAATTTGTTTTTGCCATATTTATAGATAATTTATTAATATCACACCATTCCTTAATTTTTGTTAGTTCTGAATTCATGTGCTGGGCTATTTGCATCTTCGTGCTTGTTGTCGCGAGATTGCATGCAGATGCCAAAAGAATCAGACTTGTCTTCAGTAAGGCCTGCAAATCAGATCTGAGGCCTGATAAGACATAACTTTGTATTGATAACACAAAGCTAACAATGCATACTTATTATAATAGCTCCAAGAGCGGTTCAGTCTGGTTGTATACAATGTCTTGCATGACAAAGTTTAAATGTGGACAGCCATAAATAAGATACTACTCAGTGAGCTGTCATTAATGCCTGAATGAATAAACAGTCTACAATTGCAGACGGAAGTAGTTTGGAAGGTTGTAAAAATGAATAGCATAAGTGCTGAATTACACCGATGGTCTGTTAACGTTAAATCATGATCAACTGTCACTCATCAGTCCCCCTTTCCAATGTTGGGATTTCAGCCAACAATTTTGCATTGAAAAAGTCCAGTTGTAGCCAACATTGTAAAAGGGGAAGGAGAGAGAAAGAATCCAATGGTAAAAACTGCCAACCTTCCCAACACTTTTGTCTATGATTGTATATATATTCTTAAAACGCTCTGAGTTGTTAACTCTATCATAGGGAACCCACGCGTTTATCAAGAATGATCATAGAATTAAGTTACAAATGGACTTACGTGACGTAGTGTTTCATTCCAAATGTGCCGTTACTTTTGTGCTGTTGAATAACCGGTGTTGAATAACTGAAATCAGTTTCTGCCGGGATTTTTAGCAACTACAACGGTCCGATCAAATCCGTTGATACTATTTCGAAACGATCGTGTCTGTAATTTTTTTAATGTTCTCGCATTTCACCGTCTGTTATTAAATTTTAACTTGTCAGCCGTCATGCGGGATGGTTTCATATTTCGGCGTCATGCGTGCGGCATGTCACGTAACAGTTTGTTATTAATTAATTAAGAGTTTAAATTTTTAACGGTTAAGAGAGAGAGAGAGAGAGTGACAAGGGTCGAAACTCCAGAAGTTGTATCGACATATCAGTGACTGAACTTGAGTGGACCACGTCGCCCACGCAATGCGTGAGGTACTCGAAAGCTCCAGGGTTAGCACTCTTCCTAACAAGTACGACTTTACCCGTACCAGACAAGGGTCGAAACTCCAGAAGTTGTATCGACATATCAGTGACTGAACTTGAGTGGACCACGTCGCCCACGCAATGCGTGAGGTACTCGAAAGCTCCAGGGTTAGCACTCTTCCTAACAAGTACGACTTGCCCGTACCAGCTTCTCCTGTGATGAAGGCATTATGCTCCTGAAGAATTAGATCTAAGGCGTTCTGTTGGCACAAATTTAGGACCCTGTGATAACACAAAATTTTGTTGAGATAATGCCTGCATTTGATAGATTTGAAACGCGACAGGAAAGACAAGATATTGAAAAATTTCACTTAGGATATATTTGTGGTCACATTTCAAAAACAGTGGCAAACTCTAACCTGGATATTCTGTTATAGACGATTTAAAATCGAGTATTTGAACGCAGAGCGTGCACCAAGAAAGAAGAGAAAAATAAATTACACGCGAGACAACCAAGAACATAGCGCGACAAATATTCTGGCATGTATTTAGCACGTGGAAAACGTCACTTGAACAAAAGATATTGATTGATAAACACAACGCCACACCGTGTAGGGCCACTTCCGGTCCACTCAAGTTAAGTCATTGATTCTACGATAAAGGAGCTAAAGATTTTTGTTTATTTCACTAGTGAATAACGTGTTGTCCACGGAAAATAAACGGTCTGACATCAACTTCAACCTTTCAGATGCTACTCAGTGTGGTTTACGGCCTAATTCCGACGGTTAAGAGGCGGAACAGCGTCCGAAGAAATTTGTCCTCAAATGAGTTTCGTCCCTTGTCAATTTTCTATTCTCCCTATTTCCAGACGCCGAAATACGAAACCATCCCGCATGACGGCTGACAAGTTAAAATTTAATAACAGACGGTGAAATGCGAGAACATTAAAAAAATTGCAGACACGATCGTTTCGAAATTGATCGGACCGTTGTAGCTGCTAAAAATCCCGGCAGAAACTGATTTCAGTTATTCAATACCGGTTATTCAACAGCACAAAAGTAACGGCACATTTGGAATGAAACACTACATCACGTAAGTCCATTTGTAACTTTATTCTATGATCATTCTTGATAAACGCATGGGTTCCCTATGACTCTATTTTACAAGTAAATTGCCATTATTACTTGGGGCGTAACATGTCGATCCAAATCGATCATTGAAAATGTAGTTGATAAGACAATAATAATGTACTCCATTTTTGTCGATAATTGTCAACCAACAAGTTTAATTTGTCGATGAAAGTCGATAATCACAAGATTTTAAACTGATTATCGATTTTTATCAACGAAAATTGAGACAATTTTCAATAGCTCGAACGGCATTTTATAGAAGTTTAAACAGCTCCAAAGTAAATCTGTATGGCAATAAAGTTAAATATAATCTGAGCAACCAAGTGGTTTGTTATAAGTGCTGTTGTTATTCAACATAGAATAGGATGTTTATCTTGAGAAATGGTTAACATTGTTTTGTTCGGCTGAGCTGAATCGTTCAGTCATGCCCAATTTTGTTCCTTGTAATATAACCCGAACTGGTCAGCACCAAAAAATAATAGTACCATTTTTTTTTCTGCAAGGCTAGGGACAGAACTGAACATGCTAAAGATTAATAGCCGAAGACTGGAAAAGCGTGGCGAGAGAGAGTACTTGACAGTTTATTTTCAGCAGTGTTTTTAATCACTTTTAATCAGTTCAACAGTTTTAGATAGTTTACATGGTTCTGTCTCTGCCATGTTGGCTAAATTCACCAGGCTTCTAACTTCCTTGTTTCTCCTTGTGTCTATGGTTTTTGTACCAGTCTGTGACCTGACGGTATGACAGTAAAAATACAGTGGATTATGATTACCCATTAACAGAAAATAGAGCCTGTGTATCTATAAGCATAAGTTAAAACGCAAAACAATAACAGTCACAAGTATTTTTAATACAAGCATAAGGTTTAAACGCTACAGCTTTAACCCTTCAACTAACCTGTTTTTCACCTGTTTTAGAGATTTTGAAGTAGTTTCTTTGATGTTGTTGCTCCGTTTGCCCTTGAAGGTGACAAACACAGAATCAAGAGCTGCAAGCTCTAGGTCACTGCACCGCTTTCTTAGGTTTACACTTTTTCTCTCACTCAATAAAGCTGCTGACAACACATTCTGTAAACAACATTTGTCCAAGAGTTTTTCAGAGATTCGATCAGAAAAGATTTATTTTGCTGCTTTTGCTGCCCCTCATGTTTGTTTGTGTTTGTAATTCAGTGTACTGAAGCTAGGTTAAATGAAGTCTTGATGAAGCTGATTGGCTCCCACTTTGTTAGTCTGCTTGCGGCTGTAGTCTTATCTCCCGCCATACAACCTTTTCATATTTTCATAATTGTCAATTAAAATCGATCAAAATCAAATTGTAACATTGAAAAATGATAATCACTTGAAATCTTGTGATCGATTTTCGATACTTGTTGATTGATTAGTATCGAATTCAATCAACAAAATTAATCATACAGTCTAGGCAATTCACTTCTTCCCAAAGTAACCTTGTGAGAATGCTTAGTCATAAAGGGCAAGTAATCTATCCAGGCGAGGCAAAGGGATTTTATCAGTAGGCCTTGCAACCTCGAGCACATTACTACAGGCACAACGTTAAGGTAGGAAGCCCCTCTCCACAGGTGGGTGCTGCTCTTTACTTAGGCCCCGTTCACACGAAGACGATTGTAAACGCAAACGCTAGTAAACGCAAACTTTCTTATGCGTTAAGGCCTTCTGTCCACACAAAGACGATGAAAACGTTCACCGTAAACGCATGCATTCGAAAACGCTCTCCAAAGTGGATAAATTTGAAAACGCCGTTTATGCGTTTTCGTGTGGACGGCCGTAAACGTATATTTCCGTAAACGCTGTGAAAACGCTGACGTCAGATGTCAGCGCCAGTCTCTTTTATCGAGTGCCTTTCCAAGATGGTGTACACATGAGTGTTGAGCTGTGTCATGCATGCGCTTATTTCAAGCATAATTGCGAGCATTCAATTGAATCTTGCAATAATCGATATACAGGAAAACTACAAAAGAAGAAGACTAAACCTCTCAAGATTGTTATCCACAACTACAAGCACTTTTACTCGAGTAAAACGACTTAGATGCAGACGTGAGAGCAAAGTGAGAAGATTCTGGACCAGACCAGGTCATACAAGCGCCTGGTGGAACAACTCTGCTGATCAAGTGGTGATACCAGAAGAGTGGAAAGAGAACTCTTTCAAATGAGCAGAGACTCGCTAAATTCTTGCCAGCAGACTTCAACATTTTTCTTCTCTCTCGATCACAACAAACGCACGTGGTGACTTGACAACATGGACGCTAACACTTGATAACAAGGCGCTGAAGTAAAGATTGCAGGCTAAAATCGATAGCGCATGCGCGTTCGGTGTTTGACATCGTTTATTGCATTTACAATCGTCTTTGTGTGGACGGGGCCCTACTCCTTCCTACTGTTCGTCACTTGATCCTTCCTGACTTGCAACTTTCATTTCTTTGGAGAGTATGACCTCCAGTGATGGTGCAAGGCCGAGACCAAGGACAGGCTCCTTTGCTGAACCAGTTGCAAACTGAAGTATGTCACTCAAATCAAGGAAGCTGCCACTTCTCAAACGTACTTGACAAAGATTTGATTTACTTCTTTTTCCTTCTTGAGTGCATTTGACCCCTCCATGGCTTCAAAATCTGCAACAGCATTGGTACACTCTTTATGCTGTTGTTGAGGTCTCAGGAGATAGTGGCATTGGCAGCTGTTGAAGAGCTGACAGCATTCCTAGCTCTTCTAGTCCTTTTCAAATTTGGCAAACACAAGGATCAGAACAAGATCCTAAAGAAACAATTTGCTGCAGCATGCTCTCTTCAATACAGGCAATTGCCATTTTGAAGCAAGGCAACTGTTATCATAATTCCTACAAAAAAGTAATGTTGTGCTAAAAGTGGCCCCATGCCATGGTCAATGTGGCCCATCCTGATCTACACATTCTTCTCCAATGAAGTCCACCTGAAATGTCTGTCTATAGTTTGTAATGTATTCTAATACAGTAAACGTTGTTTCCAAAACATTTTCCCTGTCAACAGTGATGTACAGTAAGTCGTTTCTTCCTCAATGACTTTTTCACAAGTAACTTCAGGACTCGGCCAGTCAATCTATTTTTTCTATAGAAATTTTTGCTCTTCTACAGAGCCACTTAACCTTGATCTTTAACACCTCTAATAATTGCTTGGAGATGAATTGAATTCAACTGCGACTGACTGTTACCTGTAGTATGTGTAGTGAACACTGATCCTGCATTTTTGTTAAGAGGAGTCAGTATTGGTGTCCGAGATATGTTGACACAATTCAACACCCACGTTGGAATCACACGAATGAGTTGGTTTCATCAAATGAATGAACAAGTAATCTCCGTCATTACCATCACTTTTGTGCATTACTTAAGATTTTCATTCTTCTTAAACAACTCGTCTTTCTTTTCAGTGTACACAATAATAGTCTAGGTAACCTTACAAACAAAGAAAAAGAAGAAAATTGAAGAAAGTCATTTTTTCAATAACTGTTGTCTACATGGTTTTTACTGTCGCGAGAAAGTTAATGTTAGCACAACGTTTCTCAAAAGTCCGCTTTAATTTTCCGTCTTAATTTAATTTAATTTTCGTAAAGCTATTCTACCAGCACAATGTGATCATAAAAAAACAAGAAGTGTGGCTGGTTTTTGGGGCTAAAAGCTTATCATTCTACATATTCTTATTCATTATTTTCTAAAAAATATTCACAAAGTAGATCAATGCTTGAATCAGGTGCACTTAGTTAAGTTCTATGTGTTGTTTACAATGAAATCATGTTAAAAGGATTAATTCCTTGCAGGGCTGAAGGTTCGAGCTTCGAGAGGTTAATAAATTTGTCGTCCCTCGGGAGCCGAGCCGCGTGAATTCAAGCAAAAAAAAAAAAAATTTAAAGTGTAGAACTAGATATTCGTTCAATACATTAATGTAGAGCGAAGTATATGTTTGTGGAGGAAAGAGACAAACTACGCTTTCATCCCGACAAGCCTGTTTCGTGGTTGTCCACTCATCAGGGGATTTAATAAGAATATTCTTTACCATCGCTTCTTATATACAAAATAATTTACATAATAACAATAACAAACATATATCTAATCTATGCGGCGCGAAGTTTAACAGTTCAGCTGTTGCAAAGGAGGGCTCTGTTTCTATGGCGGCAAGAAGACACTAGTTCATTACGTTTGTTAAGTGTAGAAAGTTTCGGTCGGCAAATGATTAGAAATTTTTCCTTTGGGCAGAGGTTGCATCTTTTGCTTGAGCTGTTGTACAGTGAATGCGAACACAGGATGCGCCATGAAATATAGTGTTTGATGTTGTCTTTGAGAGTCCAGATGTACTTGCTTAGTTCAGTTGAGTTTCTGTGTTAAGAGTGGCGGAATGATGCGGTGTGGTTTCGGTATCTTGTTTTGAAGTCGTTTTCCGTGAGTCCGATGTATGTTTCTGTTGTGTTGTTGTCGTTGCATTGACTGTAGCTTGGTAGATGACTGATGATTGTAGGCAGTTTCCGTCGAGTGGGCATGTGTTCTTTTGTACTTGATGGTGTCTTGCAGTTGCCTGGCAACAAAAATCATGACCGCTGACAATGGCGCACTCTCAAGTTTATTCCATGGCAGCCGGGCTGACAGGTTTACCTTTACTCATCGTCTCTGAAAAAATGTTTACTCTCGGTGAAACAACCAATTTCTGATGCAAATGAGAAAGAACAGCAAACACAACAACACTGGATTTAACAAGTGGCCTGAAATCCTTGTCCAAGAAAAGTAATCACCCAAACTCTGCTTAACGGTGACTTGAAATTCAGCTCGATCGAGCAACGATGAGACAACGAGAGCATAGATTACAAAGACTTCGAAAAGCCTAGGCACACCATTTGAGTAAGTTGAAACACCTTGACAAAATGCCGCCATTTCAATTCTGAACGAAATGGGTCAGGAGAGGCAACACCGACAGGAAGTGTTGGACAAAATGATTCTGTTTATACAGACGCAACAAGAGGCGGCAAAAATTACATGATCAGCTAAACACTCGTGACGAATATCTTTCATACGGAAGGGAAAAGCAAACACTGATTACAGGAAAGGCTCGGAGGAGAAGAGCGAAAGAATGAGAGGCGGCAAGAATTACACGTTCAGCTAAATACTCGTGATGAATATCTTTCATACGGTAGGGAAAAGCAAACACTGATTACAGGAAAGGCTCAGAGAAGAAGAGCGCAGGGCAGGGTTGTCCACAACTTTTCAAGAAGCTGGCAAAAATTTCTAAGTAGCCAGATAGTGATTATTGAGCGCCGGAGGCGCTCCCTCCTAGGGGGGTCTGGGCGCATGCCCCCCCCAGGAAATTTTTACATTTTAAGCCCCCAGAAACGGAATTTCCTTGATTCTGAGCACAAATTTCTAATAATCTCAGTTCCAAGAGTAATTGTAACTTTTTGATTTTATTTGTATAAGCTCATGCCTTCAATGGTTTTCTACATGACTGTAACTCCCAGAACTCAATGTAATGAACTAATGATATACGTCAATGTTTTGATTACTCTAAAATGTTTACATTGCATAGAGTTAGCCAATAGAGTACCTTGTATTAAGGCATTTCTTAAAACATCACTTAGTAGATTTGAGCTATTTAGAAAATTTTTGTGAAGTTTTATCAATTTATTTTACACCTGACCTGACCTATACTTAATCAAAACTTTAATAAAACTACACCTTCACCAGTAACATTCACAGTAAACAAATTTCAATTCAGAACTGATGTATGACAAATGATGAAATCAACACTCTATCTACTCACAATGCATGTCCTTATATCAGCTCAAGTGCTATACGGTAATACCAACAAATTAAAACTACTGTAGCAGTTGCGTACACTACTACGTCTATGTAACCATTGTGCGGTACCAACATTTTACTTGTTTTACTTCGTTTGACCACAAAAAAGAAAAGAAAAACAACAATTAAAGACTAAAGTCGAAAAGGTCTAAGTCATTCTCTGTGTCAAATTCAGTATCATTAAGAGTAATGTCATTTAGCTGGAGGATTGATAAGGCCTCAGTTTCTGAAATGGCTGCAGCCATTGCCAAAGGTTGTGTTGCACTGGTGCCACCTGATTCCACTTCCGTTTGTACTCCAGCATCAGACATCTCAACACATGGGAGGACTTGGTATGGCGTCTCATGTTGAGTAGAACTAGAAGATGCTGGTGTGTTGAGAATTGGCCCTGAGCGATATCGCCTTGTCTTTGCAGATTTCCAGTCTTCGTAAGCTTGTTCCACCATTTCCCTGCTTTCGAAAGTGCCAAGTTCTGGACCATTGATGGTGATGTGCAGTAAGCTGAACATCATGTCATCGCCAAGCTTGCTTTGCAGTCATGTCTTGATTCTCTTAAGAGCTGAGGCTCCTCTCTCTGGCCATGCATTTGTAACTGGTGCTGACAATAATTTCTGCAACAAAGCTCAGTTCCTCATAGAAGTGGCCCATCTTCGCCAGCTTCTCGAGGCACCAGGTTGTGGCAGTGACTTCAGGTGGTCGCTCTGTGCTGGGCTGGCACTCTGGGGGAATCTTAGCTTTCTCTTTCTTTGTTGCTCTATCTTCATTTGGAAGGGAGGCGAAAAACTGCTCTCCAATCACGTTCATTTCCGTCTTCCCATAGTCTGCAAAGCTGGGTTGAGATGGCTGTGGAAGATGCACAGGATCGAAGGCAGAAAGGCTGAGACAGCCGGGAGGCAGTTACCAAACCGGGCATCGATGTTCTTCACAAGTGCACTGATGTACTTCTCTGTCAAGGATTCCGCCAGTGACACTTTATGTGTAGTGATGGTGATTTTTGCTGTGCCAAGCCTTCCTCCGGGCTGTAGCCTGTTCCAGGCTCTCAGATAGTGGAGGCGAGCGAAAAATGTTGATAGCGAAGAAAAAAACGAGTGGGAACTGGGGAGAAGGAGAAGGAAGGAGAGCCTGTGAGACTTTCTTTACCGAGCCTCTTCCGCCCACTTTTGTCACTTAGTTGGATAATTGGATTTCTGCTGTCAAGATGTCCATCTGTCGATTTACCGAAATCATTCTCAGATTTCTCGCGCGAGTAGATCGCTAAATGTTGTCGTTTCTTTGATCTTAGGAAAAAAATCTCTAGCTGTGATACTGACAGGAAGAATTTACGCTTTCCAGAGCCGTTTAGAATTATTTAGTTATGCATCGTTTCTTTGCTGGCTCTTGGCATAACAGTGGAGTTTTTTGGCTCACTTTGAAAGAATTGCAAGATCAGTTGTAGCCGAATAAGTAGGAATTATTCGTTGCTTAAGATAAGTTCATTTCTCATTCCATGATTTAATGTGAGCGCAAGTCTGCGGTTGGCACCTCTGCGGTTAGCATAACTTGCGAGATAGTGTTTCTTCTGATCACGGCTAAAAGAGTATAAGATCGAAGTGTTATGCGATAGTCACGGTCAATATTGGAATAGTGGCATCTTGCAACTTCTTTTAGCTCCTCAGAGTTTATTCTGCGTTTAAGTTGATGCGTTTCTCGGAGCTAGGCAGTATCTCCATTGTCAGAAGTATGTCGTCATTTATACGTCCGGTTTGAAATATTTGAATCTCCAGTCGGTCGCGGAAAGAGCTGAAATATTAAACTCTTCCCAAAACGGGTCGGCAGAACCGCACATCTTTTCCACGAGCCAGGCTTACAAGACACGTTTTTTGCTCCTTCCTCAGCGACCTTACTTCTGGGAAATCTAGGAGACATTCTTTCAAAATAGCACATAACTCGGATTCCGCGAAATCGCGCGCGTGAACCGTGTTCACCATAATGCTGATTGACATGAGTAATTCAGATTACGATTTTTGCGGGTGTTGACGCTATATGTCAAAATTGACCAATCAGAGGGTATACCAGGAGCTGGTATACCAGAAGCGGTCCGTTAAAGAAAGTCTTACAGGCTCTCCTTCCGCCCCTTCCCCCACCCCCCCCCCCTCCCCCCTCCTTCGTTTTTTCTTCGCTCGCTCCGACATTTTTCGCTCGCCCCCACCATCTGAGAGCCTGGAACAGGCTATCCGGGCTGCAAATGGTCTTGCAGTCGATGCAGAAAAGTCTTGCTCCTCCTCACATCATCAAGCTTTGACTTGCAGTAAGCCACAGATGGTGCAATGTGCAAGAAGTCCAAGGTTCCTTTCTGAAAAACTTCGCTGAGCGTAGCTAACAGTGGAAGAACCTCTTTCAGCATGTAGATTGTTGAGACAAACTTGTAGCAATGCACTTTGCGCAAAAGACCCTCTGCAACTGCCACTTCTCGCTGTTTAGCTAAGGTCTGGATCACTGGAATATATGTTTCATACAAAGCACTGACAGCACTGTCAAAACTGAGCCAACGAGTGTTGCAGGCTTTCTTGAGCCTCAAAACAAGTCTTTGGTTCGTTTCGTCACTAACAGTTACTGCTCGCAAACCCAGTTGTGCTTAACAAAATGAGACATTCTCTTGGGGGAATTCTCGAAGTATTTCCAAAGTGTCCTCAAATGATCCTGAACCAGGCTAATGTAATCCAGTTCTTTGCGGGTGTCTGTGCATGCTAAAGCCAGTTTGGCAAATGCAGTGAAAAGAAATCATGTTCTTGTTGACTTCCTTAAGTTTAGCTGCAAGTCCATTTCTGTGGCCAGTCATTACCGATGCTCCGTCCGAGACAAGAGACATACAGCGATCCATTTTCAAATTGAACTCCTCAAATTTACTAGTGACAGTATCAAAGATAGTTTGACTATCAGCAGATTCCGATTTCTCTAAAAGATACTGGACGAACAAGAATTTCACCTCAGTCATACCACTTTGATTGAAATACTGAATGAATGCAAGAAGCATTTCTTGGACTGAAATATCAGTTACCTCATCAAGGAGAATACCATAAGCTCTTGCATGCCGAACATTGGTCAGAACACGTCTTGCCACTGTCTGCCCAAGGGTAAGGAAAATCTCGCGTAATGATCTTTGAGAATGATGGTCAAAGTACGTCATATCCCTGAGTCCCAAAAATTGTAAAAGTTGCAGAAGAGATAGGGCTTTCCTATTGGCCACTTCATTTTTTGCCAGCCAATATACTGAATAGAATGCATTGAAGTAGACTTCATCCTTTACTGCTTTTCCCTTTTCTGCTGCCTTGTGGAAGCCTGAAACTCGCTGTAAGTGTTCAGCTTCTATAGCATCTTTGTGCTGTTGAGAATTTGCATGGTCTTTGAAGGTCGCTTTACGAATGCGGCAGCTGGGCTCTTCAACAAAAGTCTTGCTTTTATTCTGCTTGTTTTGTACCTTATGTTTCCGGCACAGGACACAGTACATGCCTTGTCCTTCCACATAAACGCGCCAGTTCCATTCAGTAGACAAACAGAATCCAAGAGACTTGTCAAAGAGCCATTGGTGACGGAATTTGTTTTGGGACTTTTGGGAACCGGTACATTTTTTGTTGGTTAGAGAAGAACAATTGTGAGTGGAGCACACATCAAACTGATGAAGTTGTTGAGGATCTACATAGGACCAGAGTTGGTACACCTCCTTAACGTGTTCAGCTTGTTCCTTCTGTTTCTTTATAAAATCTACTAGGGCACTGGTTCTCGGCCTTGTGGTGGACTCTGGGCTAGTTCCTGTAGCCGCAGAGATGTCACTAGAGGCAATTCTTCCACCTTGGTCTTCAGAGAAATTTGAGGGGTCATCTTCATTTAAAGCAGTGGGTACTGTTAAAAATGAATAAGTGTGCGTTTATTAAAAAAAACCCACAGGTGTTTAATTATAATTATGACATCAATTGAAGGTCAGCAAGGTTTATGCTTTCGCAAAATATAATACCCTTGTGTCCAATTTTCATTCGCGAAAATTATAAATGAGAATTGATAAAACCAGTCCCCGTTTACCCCGTAAGGAAACATGTTTCCATAATTATTCTGCAACAATGTTTCCTCGTTAGCGGTGGCCTTCAAAATGGCTCCGTCTCGAATTTATGAAAAAAAAACAGCCAGATAAAATGGTGCTGTCTCGAATTTATGAAAAAACAGCCAGACAAAACGGTGACGTCTCGGATTTATGAAAAAAATCTGAAGCGAAACAGTGTAGTCTCGACCCATCAGCGAAAATGTCACCATTAAAAAGATTTTATTGAAGTTCGTTGGAAATTCCTTCTAAAGAGAAAACTAAACAAAGAACTCGCTGCAAAATAACACGGCTAAGTTGACATAACTACTAAAATGACTGAGTATTTTCTATTGTTTCGCTAAAATAAGTTTTACTGTGAAATTAACAATTTGCAATGACAGTTCCAGGTTTTGGATATGGAATTCAGATTAATTTGACCAGTGCACCAGTTGAAAAGAAAACATTGCAAAGAAATAAAATAAAACTTTCAGCAAGCAACTTTTTTCAACTCTGTGATCACCATGATCATGTTTTCTTGCGTGCTGTTGGCTTCATGAGGTTTTTGCAGGTCACATATTTCACTATTTGTAGTCTATTTGAAAATTATTTACTTCCAGCTTCTTCTGTTCTCTTTTTTCGTTGGGGTTCCGCTGCTCCAAAGAATTTCATCAGAAAGGCTTGTCGCTTCATTATGAATTACTATTAATCCTTCTCGAATCCTGCCTGCGTTCAGCTTTGCATTTGATGCGTGACATGCAGCTTTTGTCTTCTGTCACACATGATGCATGTGCAGCCAAAGAGTGAAATGATCGGCGTGCAATTCCGGATAAGAATCAAATTTATTTCAGTGACTGTCACAACATGTAACATTAATTAATTAATTACAAGATTGCCGTTACATTTTATTTTACCAATCGTGCATCTCTGTGCCAACCAGATTATATTTAAGTCAATAAACTGCAATGGGAAATAAGTTTCATTTTCACTTGTCTGCACCAGTAAAGGAACAAATAATTTGTCATTATATATATATACAAAAGTAGCCGGCACAAACTACCCAAGTAGCCGGTTAATTCTGCCGGCTGCCGGCTGTTGTGGACAACCCTGAGAGTGATTAAGAAATGTAGCTCAAATCACCGGCTTTTGCAAAAAAAAGATTTTAAGTAGCTAAACAACTGAGAGGATGCTCAAAAACTGAAAAATAATTCTTAGTACACACTGTAAATTGATGTTTATTGATATTCTCACTAAGGTCACTAAGGAACTTTTTAAATGATCAAAACTACAGATAAATGATCAAAACTACAGAACCGCAGGTGGAAATTATTTCCCAAATATACAACATTTACATGATGTTGCATTGTTTGTGAATGAACAGTGAGTGAAATGTGCTTTGTATATGTATACGGTATCTCGAGTTTACAGCATTCTTCATGAAATAGTTCAATAAGAAATAACATTTGAATGGTTTAGTAAGGAGAATTTCTGTTTACAATTTGAATAAAAACATTGTTAGGAAAAAACAATTTTCTGTTAGTAATCATGACCAGCTAATGACTGTGTACATGTAGGTAAACACATGACACATCAACATTACTGCTTCACATGTATTATTGGAACGGTGATCAGTATCTTAAATCTTCTCACAATATCAGTCTACGAGCAAGTACATAGATTATGCAAATTGAGAACCTGATCATCTTCAACACGAGTTGTCTGTAAATTGAATACAAATTCACTGTAGTTATATGGATATGTGAACTGTATTGACACCAGTAAGGAGAATGTACACCAGCAAATTAATTTTGATTTTGAGATTTTTAAAGGGGCTAACTGGTCATGAAGGCCTAAGTCCTGGTCTTAACCTACGAATTGTCCATCCTGGTCTCTATACATTGCTTATGGTATTTGCGGAGAATCTGTTGCTTCATCTTGAATATTCACGTTTTGTAATCAATTTTGTAATTCTCATGACCTGTATCCAAAATATAGTATTGTTACTGCTGGGAGAATCTCATGTCACTTTCAAAACTAAGTTATTTTTTGGACATCACTTTTCAGCAGCAGTAAACTCCTGTGATCTCAACCATTCAAGCGAATAGAGGATTGGGTTACCAATTATTTGATACCCAGTATATAGAACAAAAACTATAGCAGTATCTAAAGGGAACAGGTTAATTTGGGAGATAGACAATCAAAATAAATTGGACCCATGTCCAAACCAATTTTCCTTCTGTCAAAAAGTAATGAAGATAGGTTGGGGGGTGGGGAGGGAAGGGCCTGAGGATCTTTTGGTACCCAGTCCCATAGCAGTTACAGCGACCTACAGCTCAAAACCCAAAACTCACCAGTGCCAGCTCCCATTTATTTTATTTTAGGCACAGACCATTATTTTTTTGATTGGGGGGGGGGGGGGTGGGTGGCTATAAACACTGAAATAAATTGCAAAAAAAGAAATAAAAAAATTGTTTGCTGGAAGTATGGCAGTTGGATGGAAGTACAAAATAAATTGTTTGCAGCAGGTGCCACATATAAAGAAAAAATAATGGTCCGTCCCTTAGGAAGACGGCACAAAGTACAAGTTAAATGGAAGCGACTGGGAACAAAAATGTCTGAACTTTAAATTTCGGGGCCATTGCCAGCAAGCAACCCAACCTCCAGTCAAATCAGAAATTCCATAAATCCCTCCCAAATCGCTAAAATTTTGAGTGCATCCTCCCCCGAGCTTTTTGCGGTTGTGCGAGACACATATTCCTAGTTTCATTTGTGGACCTGTGTAGTGGTAGGTTTTCTTTGGGTCCATTACTTTTCAAAAAATAATAAAATCTTTTTCAGTTTTTCCCGACCTGATGTCTGATTTAATGAAAGAACAGAAATGTAACTGTTGTAAGAATAGAAGTCGTTGGTTCGCTCTTCGATTTCATACATGCCTTCATCATCAGGCTCTCCAGTACTTGTGACTGGGACTGGCTCTAAGGTTAAATCTAAAAGGGCCCCGGCAGCTGAATGTTCCTTATTTGATTTACCAGAATGGCGATGAAACCTGAACTGGGTTTTAGCTACTGATAGTTCAAGGCAAATTTTCTTTCCCTCTCTTGGTCTGCCTCTTGTTCACCAGATGCTTTTCGTCTACAAATGAGTTGGAACACCCATGCACAGTATAAAATAATTCGAATGACAAATAGTGTTATAAAAGAATAAATCGATGAACTTACCTTTTCGTTACTAGCAACAGCAGATATTGGGTCAGGATCCTCTTGTATTGGACCATTTACACCAACAGTGTACACTACAAATATAACTGTCCATTGTACACACGAACGAGTCACCGGGATGACATGCCTTTATCCACTTTTGCCAACTCTGTTGTGTCACAGTTATTATTTGTATCTGGGTTTCCAAATCTGCAGGCCGTTGCTAGATAATGCGATTCTCCCAATTCAAGGTCACTGTCATTGCTGATTGGCTCTGGAATTGCTCCCAATTGTTTTAATGCTGACTTCAGAGATATATCTGGGATTTCCAACATTGCGGCCAGTCTAGGTATTAGCAGCGGCTTTGTCTCAGTCACTCAATGCAGACTTTCTCAGCAAAGTGGACAGCTTTGGACATGAAAAAGGAAAGTGAAACAGCCTAGAAACCTTCCACATCCAGTGGCGCACGAAACCATGACAGATAATGCCGTTTCACGGCAGATAAAACACTTGAAGACATCTTTGAAATTGTTCTTTTTTTCAGCCTTAATCTTCTCTAAATACAATAGTTTATTTTTTTTTTCACATTACCATGACATTTTTTGTTACAAGAAAATATATATTTAGCTAAACTAAAATTACTAAAACAATAGGACGAATAACTAAATATAAATGACAATTGAGGAAATGCCTAGTGTCTAAATTAACCATACAATTTTCTAGTTAGACACTAGTCTTGTATAGTATCAATTCACATGTAGACATCTATTACAAACACATAAACACACACACACACACTGCACACAAATAGCAAAAATAGCAAAAAAAAAATAAAAATAAAAAAAATAGCGAAAATTAGAAGACGACTGGGGTTGGACAGTATATCTGTTTCGACAATAGATACCGTTTAACTTTTTTTTTGAAGTCAAAATGACTAAGATCTTTGAATTCTTTTGGTAATTTTTCCCAAGAGTCAACTGCTAAAGCTGATGATGTTTTTTTCCGATATTAGTCCTGAAGCGTGCTTTATAGAAGTTACCTCTTGCAGCATATCTAGTGTTATATGTATGGACATCACTGGCATAGCGAAGGTGGTTATCGAAGATATTGGGAAGTTGCCTTTTATGCCACTGGTGTGAGAACTTGAGTAATTGTAATGTAAAAATATTTTCTACTGTAAGTAAGTCTAATAAGTTAAGTAGCGGAAGAGCACTGTCTGTATTTTTGCCATACAGAGAAGCAAAAAACATTAGGCGAACGATATGATTTTGTTTGACTTGAATTTTCCTCACGTGAGATGCATAAGCACTCCCCCAAGCAGTAATCGCATATGATAGATATGGATATATCAAGTTGTAATAAAGCTGTTTAAGTTGTTTTAGGGGAAGATAGTGCCTTAATTTGAGGAAAATCCCTGTATTTCTTGAAATTCTTGAGCTTATATGAGATATGTGGTATTTCCATGAAATTGTGTCATCTATTAATACACCAAGGTATTTTACCGGTATGTAACTTTTCTTTTCTAATGTGTATTCAGAGCCATCATTGTTAGGAAGTTTTATGTTGAATATATCATTTAATTTCTTTTTTGATGATTTAATAATCATATAATTAGTTTTCTTTAAATTTAAAATCTAAAATCTGATCTCACTTCGCCTCTGTATTGCTGCTGCTGCATGTAGTAGTCGGGACTGAACTTGTGTGTTCAGGTACAGATGTAAGCACAAAGTCAACATCATTGTTGTCCTCTTCGCCGTGGAAGCCATAATCGGCTTTTATAGAGTTTCAAACATGGGGCTTCCATTCTTTGGAGTTACAAATGTTGAACACTGGAAAAACTTTCAAGTACTTTGTGGTTAATCCCTGCGTCCAGCCAATCTTTTCCATGGATTGATGCAATACTTGCCAGGCCAAACATATCGGCTAGTAGCACATAATTGGTTGTGCTAAGTTCATTTCCTTTATCAGTTCCAAATAATGGTTGTTGTTTCCTTTCAACAACTTTGCTGTCAAAGATCGGATCACCATTATCTGAACTGGCTTTGTCTTTGTCACACCAGTTTTGAAAAGATGAAGCAGGTCAACTGTTAGCTTTTCTTCATCGCAACTCAAGCATGAATCCATCAAATTTCTTTCCCGTTCCATTGTTGACTATTGACAGCCAGTTCTAATAATAATAATAACAATAATAATAATAACAATAATAATAATAACAATAATTATAATGTCGTTTATTCAAGCCTCTTGCAGTAACAAGTGAAGTTGTGAAGTTGCAGCATGGTGAAGTTTTGCTCTGCTTCCTTACTTCGATTTCTTCCCTTCTTAAGTGCACTTCTCATTTCGAAAGATTTGGCGTAGCATTGGTTAAAGCCACAAATGCCTATTCTATCTTGCATTCCTCCCAAGCTTCCATTGCCATCTCAATCATGGATGGGGTTGTCCATTTTCCATTCCCCATTTCTGGTACGGTATACACACTTTGCAAAAGAAATTACCTTTTTCCTTTTGGCTGAACTGGGAAAAAATGTATCCCTCAAAGGTGACAGGCACGCTTCTTCCAGCCATTGGACCAATCGTGACAGGAGGAAATGACGCAGCCACCAATGCTCTCCATTTGGTGTCTTAGAAGACAGTGGCATTACTGCAATGCTTCAGCATATTTATTTTTTCTGGCTCCATACAGTCCTTAATTTTGAATATTTTCCTCATATATTCTCTTCAACTCTTCGGTTTTCCTAGGAAATGACACGGTGTCAATCTGTTTAGTTGCCTATGATAGCGTTGGAATAGGAACTCTTGCATTTGATCTTCGCTCTTGCAGTTATTTGATTTGTTTCAGGGTGGTGAATCCTCAATTTCATAGGAGTCATTTTCATTATGCAGAGTGGAATTGGAAGTTTCATCGTCCACTTCATAATCGGTTACTTCAGAATTTACTTCATTGCCAATGCTGGACAGGTATTGAAGCTCACTGTAAGCTACACTTTCACCATCAGACATAGCATCAACCACAGTTTCTTGAAAAACTTCAACATTGTCAGCAATGATGTCACTGTCTAGTACTTTTTCGTTCATGGTCTTTAAACTACCATCAGCAGACATGTCTTGAGTCCACAGATGACTTTCACCATCGGACTTCTTTCCTGTTCCATTGTTCACTCTTGACAGCCAGTTTTAATAATAATAATAATAATAATGAAAGTGTGCAACATTTGGTATGCGGATGTGAGAAATTGGCCCAGAAAGAATATAAGAGACGACACGACAATGTAGCAAAGAAAGTCCATTGGGATTTGTGTAAGATGTGGGATTTGTGTACGGAAAAGTGGTATGAACATGTCCCAGAAGGAGTAGTAGAAAATGAAGAAGTTAAAGTTTTGTGGGATATCAATGTCCAGTGTGACAACGTGATAGAGGTGAGAAGACCAGACATAATTGTAATTGACAAGAAAGAGCGAAAGGAGTTAATCATCGATATTGCTGTACCAGCTGATGTAAGGGTAGAGGAAAAAGAAAGGGAAAAAGTAGAAAAGTACCAGGATTTGAAGAGAGAGATTGGAAGATTGTGGAAACTTAAAAAAGTGGAGGTTGTACCTGTAGTAATAGGGGCCCTTGGAAGTGTCACCAAAGAATTTGATAGTTGGATTGAAAAGCTAGGGATAACATTCAATGTTGGAGTGGTGCAAAAGACTGCCTTGTTGGGAACTGCAAGGATACTGAGAAAAGTGTTGGAAATGTGAAGAAGGGATAATTCCGTTAGCCCTTGGTCATTTGTTATGACCCGCCTAATAGAAGAAATTACGGCAATGACAACAGCCAGAACATAATGTTAAACAAAGATAATAATAATTAAAATAACTATTTACAATACATTAAAATTCTAATACGATAAGATATGTACATTTGAAATGGTATAATAAAAAACTCCTCAACTTTACATTTTTAAAATGAAACTGATCATTGTCATAAAAAAATGATAATAGTTATAATTATAATATCGTTTATTCAGTTGCAACATGGTGAAGTTTCGCTCCGCTTCTTTACTTCGATTTCTTCCCTTAAGTGCACTTCTCATTTCAAAAGATTTGGCGTAGCATTGGTTAAAGCCACCAATGCCTATTCTATCTTGCATTCCTCCCAAGCTTCCTTTGCCTCTGTGCCTCAAGATATCTTTTAAATCCCTTACCTCTTTGGCACAATTGACACAGGTGTAGGGATTCTCACCATAATAAACTGCCTCACCACTACAAGGAAGATCTACACTTTTGTATTGCCATCAACCGGCACACATCCGACCAAATGGATTCATGGGAGTGTAAATCGACCTGTAGCTTTCATTTGCCTTTTCAATCAGTTCTTTTGCATCCATTGGATGTCTCACACCAACCTTTGTACTCGTGGCAGCTGTCATGACCTTTCATTGCGTTGAAACAATAGCAACCACAACAATTTTATTTCACACCTTCCAATTAAAAACAGTCCAGCTCTCCAGAAGTGACCTAATCAGTTACTACAGAATTTACTTCATTGCCAATGCTGGACAGTTATTAAAGCTCACTGTAAGCTACACTTTCACCATCAGACATAGCATCAATCACAGTTTCTTGAAAAACTTCAACATTGTCAGCAATGATGTCACTGTCTAGTACTTTTTCGTCCATGGTCTTTAAACTGCCATCAGCAGACATGTCTTGAGTCCACAGATGACTTTCACCATCGGACTTCTTGACTTTTTTAGGTTCTGTGACTTTGAGGATACAGATGTTATTGTACATTAAAGAAATAGAATACTAATAAATTTTAGGCTATAGAGAGCTCGGGATATAAGAAAGTAACTTTTGTCCATCCAAAAGTGAGGTTTGGAATATGTTCTTTTTATGTTGTAGATTTTCTCATTTTCTTAGTACAAAGGTTGACAACTTGTTTTAACTGAAATACAGACATTTGGATCCCAAAAGACAATTTGTTCTATTGTTTTTATTACTCGTGGCGAAGCACACAAGTTGTAAATCCGGCTTTGACTTTTCTTGTTTTTTTTCGTGTCACATTAGCACATGCAAATTTATGCACGCATATTTAAGTCTATATCGACGACTATATGGCTTTCGGCCATGAAATACATACCGTAAAATCTGTCCGTGTGTTGACTCGAGAAGCAAGATAAAACTACAGCGTACATTCCGCTGACAATTTGACACTTTCAAGACAATTCAAGGCGTTCATGGATGGATAGGACCGTTTGATATTGTGTTTGCCGCTTATTCCTGTGGGATTTTTGCTCTGGCAAGTTCTGTGTTTTATATATAGAGCGTTTTCATCTGACGTCACGGCGACCATATTGGTGTTACAAAACAAAGAAACGGCGGCCATATTGGTGTACCAAACCAATCCTCCGGGGATTGAACTCTATTTTTATGCGAACATTTTCTTTTGTTTCAGTAAACCAATATGGCTGCTGGTCACGCGAGTGAAAACGCTATATTAAACTTGCCATTTGCTTAGTGATGAGCTCTGGGTCGAGCTTAAGTGTCAGCTACTGCATCTAGTGAATGCAGTGTAGTCTTACTTTTAAACCCGTGTATACGTGAAAGCATGATGAATGGGTTATCAGCAAGGGTGTTTAAATAAAATAAACTCTCGCTCACTCACTCACTCGCTCGCTTCTTCCATCAGCTGTAAACTTAGTGAGCAAATGCTTTGTTACGAACACGTTTCGTAACAGGAATTCAACGTGAATCCAACGATAACAATAATTAATTTGATGTAAACGAATATAGACAACAATAAGCTTAGAGATGTTTTGCATTTGGAGTTTTTAGTGCAACATTAAAATCGATCTAAAAGGATTTCTCAACCTGAACACGTATCTAGCTTAAAATAATAAAATTTAGTTTGTAGGTAGTATGTGCTTTTGGACAGCGCAGTGAGTTTTTGACTTAGTCCCGGACGGCATGAGTTTGAATCTCCATAAAGTCCTCTTTTTTTTCTTTTTTTCCTTTTTTCGAACTGGACGTTATGAATGTTATGTATTTTTTTTCGTTCGTCAAAAATCCTTACATTTAAGCTTACGGCAATATTGCGTTACGCGTTACGCGTTAGCATTTCTTCTTGGGTTGGCTCTTAGGAGCCTTTGATTAGACATAATTTTAAGCTTATGTTTCTCTGTAAAAGCACTCAAATCACTTGGGAATCAATGCTGCAATGAGTTAATGGCGCCACAAGTTCAAGCTGTGTACAGCTTCTTGTCTAAGCATTGAACGAGATATAGTAACAGGAACAAATACATGTATGCAAACTAGCACTTGATCGCTCACTGGGATGCAAACGTTTTTGTAATTCCCCAGTGTCTCGACACTCTTGTTTCACACAATGCATATCAATGTCATGCCAATATGTTTTCATTGTTTTAAATCTGTTTACTCTAATTCTTTGACTTCAAACTCAGTATGGAAAACTAATTTAGTGTCTGGACTTTTTATGGATTTTGTAGCATTTAGGGGGAAATTTCACTTGATCGCTGTCATCTCTCGCTCACTCAGCTGCAAAGCTTTGTTGGTAATTCCCCAGTGTATAACTTCATTTGGTTGTCTCTTCACACGATGCATTTTAAATTTTATATCACGCTAAGAGGTTTTCATTTTAAATTGTCATTAAAGTTATTCACCACTAAAAGTAAAATTTAAAGTGCCCATAACCCAAATTTGTATACTTTCTCATCTGAATCAAAATGTTACCCAAGGAATTTTTGGCAAAAAAATTTTGCAACTTGCACAAAACTTGATTTGTTAAAAAGTGTTCTATCACAGAGCCCCCCCCATTGGGGGGTTTATGCTCCCTTGATCCCCAGGTTTTCCGATAGTTTCTCCCTTGATCCCCATTATTAATTTGAAAGCTCCCCAAAAAGTTTTTTTTTTCCATGCTCCCATGATCCCGAAAATATCGTTTTGCTCCCTTGATCCCTAAAAATATTTTGAATTGCTCCCCATTACCCTTGCTACATAAAGATTACCTCTATTTTGGGGGTGGAACTTAGTTGTACTGTGTTGATTAGTCTTTCGGGAGAGACAATAAAACGAGGTTGCACTTCGTAAGAGTAGGGGATCCAGATGCAATGGCCTGGAAACATGTCCACATTGTATATACACCAAATTGAAGAACGTTGTCAGGTGAAAAGCATAAACCATGAACGATGCGACCCAAAGGTTAACTGGGAAGTTGGAAAATTTAATCTTCGTCTGTGACACAATATCGATAATATTAACACAGGATGCAAAAATCATCCTATAAATGTCTCAAACATAGAAAACATCTTGATTATCAAGAAATAGAATATTACTAGCTTGCCAATGCTGCCTACCCAGAATCCTATTCGGTCTCATCGTTCATGGTTTATGCTTTTCACAAGTCAACGTTTCTTCAATTTGGTGTATATACACTGCAAAACAGCCCACTTAGTCCTCCAATTCTCCTTGCCAAGGTTTGTGTACTTTTCTTTCCTATTCATAATAGAAGTCTTCTTCAAATCGCCTCTTCCTCCCCCTTGAGCTCCTAGTCCACGCTTGCTCGCTCTGTAGTTCATTAGTGATTTCCGTTTCAGCAGACAACTCAGCTGCCTCTGTGACAGTGACAAGTTCATTCGTATTGTATTTTGTAGTTGGTCAAGAAGGAGGATGAGATCTCCCTCCTCCAGTTCTAATATGTCATTGCTTGACTTATAATTTGATATAACGCACATAATATTGTTCACTTCAGCGTATTTCTTTGTATCTTCTGTGAAAATTATGGCATTAAATGGATCCTGATTGTACACTTTAGCTCTCACCCTCTTTGCGCCAATGAGTGTATCCTCTTGAAGGGAGGCTATAACGAACATGGCACTTGAGTGACCTCGTTCACAGACAATCTGGCCTTGCTCATATAACGTTACTGGTCTGTCCCTCTGTGGCGTTGGAACAGCTGGCGCCTGACTTAGCGCTGAGAAATCCAGTGGCTTGACAGGGGGAGAGTCAGCTGCATAGAGATTGATTGGAAGGGTACCAGGGTTGTCCTTCGTGGTCATGTTGCACACTGTTTTCTGGGGGACACTCTGACCATACATCGCCCTCCAGTTTCTCATGTTGTTGACCTGTTGTGCAGAGAGCTTTCGAGACATTGGTGGGCGTAGCTTAGGAAGGTCCTTGTAATCCGTTGACGTGAACGTGTGCGGATAGAAGGACTTTGGAGCTGTGAAGTAAGCAAATGGTGTGTAGCACTGCCTCTTTAACCTCTCTTTGATGGCCCTACTAAATCGATAATCAAACTTGAGTTGCACGGGCATGTCAGTAGCACCACTTCTCATTTCCCGAGAAAGTATTTCAACAAGCATCAGGACACTTTTGATGTTGAATTTGTCAGCGAGTCGTGGATCAAAGCGATCTAGGATATCATTGTTAATATCGCGGAGAGACTCCAGTATTCTTCTCTCATCTTCCATAACAACAGATGAAAACCTTCCTTGGGGGCCTGGTGTTACAGCTGTGGTATCTGTCAAATCCATGACTGCATCAACGCATTCTTTGTCAAAGCGATACACCCCATCTACCCTCTCAATTGCTTCTGAGATCTTGACAGTGACGGAGGTGCCTTTCTTTGAATGAAGTCCAAATGTTTCTCCAAACAGATGCAAATGATTCAAATAGTCTACCAAACTACTGACACTGCTTGACATGCGAAGAGTACCTGTTGAGGTGTCCACAGTAAACAGTCTCATAATCGAAGCAGGTGCCTGCTGGCTGTGAAAACTGGGCTTTGCTTCCATCTCGTGTGCCCCGTCCACCACTCACCAACCCAGAACATTGCTTAACTGTAGGTTTAAAAACCTTGATACATGAGTCTCAAGTGTCACTGAATGCAAACGAGTGGTCATTGTAGCTGGTTAAGCTATGCACCTTGTTGCAGAGTGAGCCTCCATTGTTGACTATCTTCTCTATCGAGCCAACGTTGGAATCATCAAACGTAATTGCATATATACCACCGTCGTCTTGATGTGCAGAAACATACAATGCTCCATTCAAAGATACTATCCCATAGAGAAGCTTGGAGCTAAGCTGAACAGAAGAGATTACTGTACCCTTCAAGCTGACAAGGTTGGAATGAAGTTATAACATAGACAACACCGGTGAATGTGGAAACATACAGTTGTCCGTTGATATCAAAGCACAAAGCCACTGGCTGCGTTATTTCTGTGTCCAACTCAATATGCGTTGGGCATGCCTCGCGTGTCCTGTGATGTACATGATTTGTGTCAGTTGTAGTTCCGTTATTTCATGCTGACAACACTTTTCTGAGTTTTTCTTGAAGGTATTTCTTTGGTTTCCATCTGCAATCATCACTCCAGGCGCCAATATCTTTCAGCTTTCACGTGAGCTTCTCAACAGTTAATTTGTCAACATCGACAATAGCATCGCCTGTCAAGTCTTTTTGACTCGGCACAGTACAGTATATTGTTGAATACAGCCACTCCTATAGGTCGTTCCAAACAATCCAATTCCACAGTCACATTTGCAAGATAGTGATTGGCCCGTATCTCGCTGACAAATATGTCCTAAAGGACCCATACAGTTGCCAATAGGGGCTTTTAAAACTCCGATTTTGTTATCATCTCTTAGTCTGTACTTTTCGTGAACTACAGTGTGTGTCACTGTCTTGGCATTTTCTTGAAGAACCTGTGTTACTAATGGAGAGGAAATCTCCATAATGGAATCAACATCTTGATGATCCCGATTCCTCACAGAGCTAAGTGGCAGTAACGGTGCCAATTTCGAATGTAGATCATTTCGCAGTTCTCTAAGTTGGACCAAATTGATGCGGTACTTGTTTACTAACAGGAACCAATTTGAGAAACTTTGCCGCTTTCTCTTTGCAACGTGTACGCCATCTGGAAATGGAGAAATAATGGACAATTGCGGATCAGACTGGTCTTTTTCTTTCAGTAGTTCTTTCTGTGCACCGGCATTTCTTGATTCGGAATCTTCAGAGACACAGATCACTGCTGCTTTAATGCATTGCATCTTTTTCTCCAGACAGTCATCACAGGGTCGCAAGGCTGGCTCGATAACTGTGTGGCTTTTGCTTTACATGCATCGCACACAGCTTCTAATTCTGTAAAGTCAGTGCTATGACTGAAACAATTTGTAGGAACACTGTTAGTATCAGTTCTGCTGTGCTGCAAATGGTTTAGGCAAACATTGATCTCTTGTGCTTCTTTCTTTATCATTGCCAAAGTATCTGCAGCTGTAAGTCCTTTGCTCGAATGGTTAACACCGACAGGCAGGGCAAACTTTGCATCAAGAGTGGTCAAGCACATGACTTCCGCTTCTTGAACCATAGACTTTTTTAGGGTGTCTTTGTTCGGTTCTCCCTGTTTGATAAAGTCATAATCCAAGTCAAGAGTGCTTCTGATTAGTTCCCCTGCTTACTGTCATACAGCAAACCAGGCTTCAACTGCATTCCATCGTTAGCAAGTGCAACAGGGATTATCTTCACGTTTTCATCTTCATAAAGAGTTAGAATATGGCTGTCAGGTTCACTTGATATCTGCAAAAAACTCTGAAGATATTTAGCATTTATCCCATTCTCTGTTGAGTATCCGCTGTACATTTTATCGCGTGTTGTTTTTCCCGGGAGTGGCCAGTTCCATTTTGTCCAATCAAAACCAGACACTGCACTCGATCGGCCTTCTCCATCATACATAGCCTGGCCCCCTCAATAAATTTACCACTTTTCTTCCACCGTGGTATTCTACACTTTCAAGAAAATGAAGTACCTCATTGTCCCACTGGAACTGAAGAATATGATTTTCTTTTCTCCTTACAAGCCAATCTACATAACTGACGGCGTTTTTCAGTAAGATGTAAAACATGCTTTCCTGGGGAAAAATACTAGAATTGAGAAATGACTGTAGTTTCTCAGCAACTGGGTCAACATTCTCAACATGCACTTGTTGGAATCCAGTCTTAATTTCATTAGCTAAATGATCTTTACTTATGCCAAACTCATCTTTGTCATCAATTTAGCTTCCGGAATCATCAAACGATGATGGATAACTATCATCAGAACTCTCTGGTGTAATGTCAATCACAATTTCTGAAATTTCGTCATTGTTGACATTGTTTGCGAAAACTGCCAACTCTGCATCATCACAAAGATCATATTGTCTGTAATTCAAAAGAAAACATGAACTTTACAACCTTACATTTCACTGAACGTCTAATTTCTAATTTTGGCTTGCTTCTGGGAGCACGTAGGACAATTTGTGCATCAGCAGACCCACCAATTTCTTGCTTGTCCTCAACGGAGCCATTGTACGTCGCAGTGCTTATAAAGTCAGGAATAAGCAAAGGTTTTGTCTCACCTTTCATGGACTGCGGTTGGTGTTGAGTTCCCAAGAACACCTGTGGGTTGTCAACGCCATGACAACTTCATCACGCTTTAAGTGTGTACCCACATTTTGTGGGTCGATTATTATTCATATATGCACGCTATTGTTCTCTCTCATTGAATATTCATCACTCACAGACCTAACAATTTCCGATGAAGCTGCCGACTCTACACGAGCGCAAGTGCTTTGAAGTTAGGTTACTCTATTGTTACCCTGATATTTAGTTGTAATTAAAAAGACCTGACAAAGCTCGAAATATGACCTCACATTATGTTCTTATTGAACAAGTCAATCATTTCGCGTCAACCGCGACAAGCAGAAAACATCTGACAACGGGACCGGAATGGGTTCAAGTTTGACAATCCACTTTCATTAACCTTTCTGTTTGGCAATAACATTGCTCATCTATTAAAAAAAAAAGATTTTAAACATGTTCCGGTCGAATTTATTGTGTCGAATTACGCTTTGTTTATCCCGTTCAGTCGTGTTGTGCATCGAAGAAGTTGGACAACTTCATCTCAACATTGAACGACTTAAAACGTGCAAGACAATCATATTTTGTCTTTTCTTCAAAGAAAACGTAAACAATTAGTCTTGTAAAAACAATCTTATGGATAATAGAAGCAAGCGCTCTTTTAAATAAAATTCTCAATTCGCATTGCTCGCGCTATTAATATGATATCTGATCTCCACGGAGGAAAAGTTACAATCAAAGGGCTCTTAAAGCCATCTCGTTAAAGCGTTAGAACGTGTGGTTAATAAAAACAAAATAGAAGAATTGATAGTGAATATGGTAAAGATGCCGTTGTAGCGCACCTTTAGATTAAGTCTACTTAAAATACGTACATGAAAACATCACATGATGCATATCAGCCAATAGAAATTTATGTTCACGAAATGGGCTTTAAATTTTCAAAAAAAAAACAACTTTAACATAAAAGGCTGATCAGACAGCAAATTAGTTCGATTTCTTTTAATAAGATATGCCCGATATTTTGGTTAGACAAAACTAACCTTCATCAGGGGCTAGGAAAGCTTGGTGAAGATGGAAACAAACGGTTACAATATTTAAAATGGGCTAAGATAAATTGCTGGCACACGATAGGCTAATAAACAAGTAACGGTCCAGCTATATATTGCTACTGTTTGTTCTAGTGGTCCTTGCATTTTTACAGAAGTTATTTACATTTTCAAGCTAGTAACTAAAATGGGGTCCTATTATTTGGTTATACAATAGACGTGTTTAGAAAATGTTATAGGCTGGGCCTTATCATCATCGTTATTATTTTTTTTTGCAAAAGGAGGGGAACCCGTGCCCCTCTGCTAACAACTTCTCTGTACAGCATTGGGGGATCTTTTCTCATCAGTGCTCCACTTTTTCAAGACCAAAAGCCAGAATAATCCTCAACTTCGACGACTAAGGAGAGCTTTTTTTCACAAGATTTGGTGCCGTTTTTTCACCACAAGCAAGAAAGCGTCTTGTAACCAACTGTCTTCGCTTTGGTGAGTGCGTGCTTTTCAATTTGGGTTTTGGTCTCGCGAGTTTTCTCGCCCTCGCGTTACGTGGAGATGGCCGCGCGTACCGCACACCAGCCGTTCGCCCACACTAGAACTTACTGTCCGCTTGATAGTGGAGGAAAACCTGGATCTTGACTCGCTCAGTATAGCGCAGTCGTTACCGAACTTTAAGGAAGAAATCGTTGGGACAGAATCGGCCACGCGGTTGGCGGCATCGGGCTTTGACTGCGAAAGCCGCGTTATCCCTTTACGCCTTTTACGGCAAAAAGCACTACACGTGTCATGCTTCATTCCCGTTGAATTCCCCGATGAAAACCTGCTACAACTCGTGGAACAATACGGCGACCTCAAAGCGCGAGCAGTCCGCCGGCTTTGCTTCAAAGCTACGCGCACATCGAGAACGGCATCCGTGTCATAGAATTCACACGTTTACAAAAGGCAGTTCCACGCAAATAAGTCACTCAAGGGCTCGAGTTATTTTTTTAAGTACACTGGCCAGCCAATACTATGCTACCGGTGCCAGTCTTCCGAGCGCGTTGTTAAAGACTCCCCGAAGGCGAAACGCCGCGAGGCGAACCGCGAGGCTCCAGTGCCCGGAGGGGGGACACCAGAGGCCTCCCGACCCCCACTACAGCAACCAGCAACGACACCCCCCCTGTAACCACAATAGGCCATTTGCACGATAGCATCATTTGATTACAACTACCAGAACTCATTTCGTTTTTCCTTTCTTATTTAAATTTTGTAATCCCAGTGAGGTTTAAATAACAAAGGTCCTAATTTGCACTACAAAACTGCCGGCCACCCCCTACTACCGATGCCGTGAGCGTAAGCGTGAGAAGTCCTGTCTCGTGGTAATTTAAATACAACAGATGATCACGCGTTTGGCGGAGATCAAAGATCTCCTAAAAACGCCATCATTCGCAGTAAAAAACAGTGGATAAAGCTGGGGGAAAAACCGACCAAGTATTTCCCGGGAGTATTTCTATCAGCTTGAAAATCAGCGACAAACACGCGACTCAATTTCAGAGTTGCGTGCCAACAATTCAATCGTGACTTCCGATAAAAATATTCTTCGCGAATGTCGTGATTTTTATCGTAACCTCCATTCGGCTGAACAAGTTTTTTTATCTAGCCAAGACTGGCTTTTAGAGCAACTGGATAAAACTCTGGCATCTGAAGACCAGGAGAAATGCGAAGGTGACCTCACACTCTTCGAATGTCAATGTTTTGTAATAACGAAATATAATATCCAATTTATTCAACATTTTTGAACAGTTTAATGGTAAAATATTTATTGATTTCAAAGTTGCGTTTGTGAGTTTATTTTTAGAGATTTGAATTTACAAAACGGTAATTAGATGACGCCGACCCGAGACTGCCATTATTTCTACGCCAATTTACAATGCGCAGTTTACAGCTTGAGGATAATAATTTGATAAATACTAAAAAATAAACTGTGGGAAAACGTAAGAATTCACTAGCATCCGTGAGATTTTCAAAACAGATCACCATATCTGTACAAGCCATGTCGGGATGCAATCCCGAACGCCATTATGAAACAACGGATCAGGAGGTTCTTCAAGCTCCAAGAAACACTACTCAAAAACAGAATAAAACAAGGAGCTAAAACATAAACTGCAAGAAGTCATTATTCCAGTAGAGATACGGCAGCTTCAGACCCCGGGGGAGGGACTCCCATATGTGGTCGGGCGGGGGTGCTCGTCGGGAAAAAAAAAGTGGAACCCTAAAAGATACCAAAGTGGGCGTGGTCAACCAGAATTTTACCCCTAAAAGATACTATTTTCAGTTTTGGTGTAGTGGCCAGTGTGCAGCAAAGTGTAGAATCAGGAGACGCTCTAATTTTTAAACCCTTTTAATAACATTACAACATGTTTCGGCCTAGTTGGCCTCGTTAAAGATACCATTTTCTGGGAAAATAAGGTTTTTTCATCATATCCCCTAAAAGATACCTAGATCCCAAATTTTAACCCCTAAAAGATACGACGAGCACCCCCGCCCGACCACATATGGGAGTCCACCCCCGGGCTTCAGACTTTGATCTTGGACACTTACATCCGTGATAAAGATCCACTTTCTCACAAGTCTTGCACACCGCAGACTTAGACACTAAATCACCGGCTGAGAGATTGGAGGCTCAGAGACCGGACGAGAGAAAGCGGCGGAAATCGAGCCTCAGAGATTGTCTGATCCAAGCATATTCATAACAATTAACAAAAACTGCAGCCGATCACTACTTATCTTGCAACAAAAGTTAGCCAAAGACGCTCCAACATATGCCAAGAGAACTAGCATAACGAAGGCATAGACTGGAAACAATAATTCTATAAATGGCAGTGAGTGTGCACAGCATGTAAACTGACCTCCTGTCATTCAAGAGATTTATATCCCAAAGATAAAAGAGTCATACAATACATCGAGCATTTGTCACATCTCTATTTTGGTGATCAAAGGGGAACAAATATCTCGTAGACCTTCTTTCTTCTTGGGAAAGCTATTCTAGAGGTTTCTTTATACATTATGCAACTAGCGGGAGTCGGGTTTGGCCTGTCACTTTTATAATACTGATATTCTCAAATTAATATATGTATCGTATGTTTAATAGATAAATGTAAAGAAAGCCAAATTTAAAAAACGTGAAAAGTATGAAAAGTATGATTTTCTAGTACTTAGGAAACAAAACTCTTTCACCCCTGACCAAGTTAACTTTAAATATATATTACCAGTTATTCAGATTCCCATTTTGGCGATTATAAATGGCCAAACAATAACATACGAGAGGAAAATAGTTAACAACTTCAAAGCTATAGCACACGCACTTTTTCTTATCAATTACTACCACAAACAGACTCAGTAGATGGGGTTAAACGGATGTTGAACTATGTTTATTCAAATTGATACTGCACAAAAAAAAAAACACCCTAAACCGGGTGAGGGGTGGGGGGGGGGTTGCTCTTGCTTTCACAAAGGATAACACAGGAATGAATGATCGTGACAGTGGAACGCTCAAAAAGGTCTTATCTGAATACATGCATTCCAAAGATATCCATAACGGAAACTAGTGTAGTAATTAACCCTTTTAACATATCTATGATAAAAACACTCAATTACTACCACAAACAGACTCAGTAGATGGGGTTAAACGTATGTTTATTCAATAAACCGCCAAACCCAAAGGGGAAAAAGAATAAAAAAAGGGTTTGAGAAGAAGAAGTTACGATGTGGGAGAGAGTCTGGTTGTGATAGAATGGATAATTTTAAAATTATTTTCGTTGGAAAGAGTGAGATAGATTAAATATGCGTCACTCTTCTAATCGCCATGCGATTTAATAAAAGCTGTAGGCGCTCGATTACAAAAAGCAAATGTAGCGCCTCCGCGACGAAAACTGTGCGAGGAATACTGTGTGAGGAATACTGTGCGGGATTAAACCCAATGGTTGAAAGAGCATTATACTGGTGAGCCAAGATAGGCCTGTACGATCCCCGAGATTGACAAACGAATAATGGTGAAGAGGGCGACAATTGTACACTAGCTAAATACTGCCTAAGCGCGGTGACAGGACAAAGGGGCGAACCGGGAATAAACGGCAAGGGAATTTCTAACACCCGCTCCCGAAACTGGAGTGTCTTAGTGCGTGTGATGCGCAACAAAACCCCTTGCGGTGTGAAAGTCATGCTAGATAGTGTCAAAAAACACGCCTGGAAATCGCCAATTTCAGACTACTAAATTAGAGATACGTAAAAAAGAAAAGAAGGCTGCTAAAAATAAAGCACGCATGCAGACGTGCAAATGATTATCTAAATCGAAAAGACGGGACAATTGTAAAAGGATCTCAACAGTGATCGGTTCTTTTCGTGCGACACAATCACCCAAGATCCGACGCACTGTTCGTTTGGCAAGATAAACGTCATATTAAATCGTCAAGAAAGGCAAAACTGGCACCACACGAGCGGTTAATATGTGAAATAATGCTCAAATAATTAACGATCGAACGGTATGACGTTAAAGAACGTGACAAAAAAAACAAAATAAAGCAAATAAACGGATTTGGAAACTGGGAAAGGCAAGAAATCGAAATATTGGCAAAACAATAAATATGTTCGCATATAGCATCTCATAGAGCGCTTTGTGGAGTCGCAAAAAGCATGGACCTGGATAGTTCCTAAATACTGCTGCAAAGCGTCGATGTGATCTGCGAGATAAAATTGAAAAACAGATTGAAAGAAAGAAAAATCAATAAACTTAATAAGGATCTATGAAAATAAATGGAAGTAGCTACTTAATATACATTAAAAACGAACATAGAGTCGCTAGGAAATACTTGGGTAAGGTTCAAGGTAGCTACGGCATGCTGCAAATAGTCTGAGTACGAGGAGTCTAAGTAAGAACGACTCAACGCATCCGCTAAAACGTTAGACTATGACTTCCCGCAAATGTAACGCGCAGATAAACGGATATTGTTAAGAGACAGCAACAACCAAATTTCACGTAGACAACGCTGCATGAAGGCGTTCGTTGAACGTTGATTGTCCAGTGCGTATACGCTGACCTGATTGTAAGCAGTTCGAGCTGGTTAATGTTCAAATATTGACTAGCAATAAAAGGAGGAAACTTGGCATGGAAGAATTCCCCAAATCACACTGCACCACAAGCATCAAGACAAGCATCACATGCCAACAGTTCTGGATCGGACACAGTAATGGCGGTCGGAATTGTTGCTCTTGCTTTCACAAAGGATAACACAGGAATGAATTATCGTGACAGTGGAACACTCAAAAAGGTCTTATCTGAATACATGCATTCCAAAGATATCCATAACGGAAACTAGTGTAGTAATTAACCCTTTTAACATATCTATGATAAAAACACTCAATTGCATCACCTTCCTGACTCTTCAACGAACCAGATACAAACACGAATAAAAAGTCAGAAAAGATTGTTTGTGAAGCAAAGTAACAGGTGAAGTTAAATCGAATTTAAGAACTCTACTAACTTACCGTTTCCTAAACACAGATTTTAAAAGCCCGTAATCGTCACACTCGTCGGACTCCATCCTCAAACACGTGCAGACTGCACAATCGGTCAAACTCGAAACGCAACATTCATATATTTTCCAACTAGGGTTGAGTGAGGCATGAAGTGGAACTTGAAGACAGTTTGGACAATAAAGTTAATGTTTTGTGTTTTTGTTTCGTGCCATTTTTAAGTTATTTCTGCTTCTTTTCTTTCTTTGTTTTTTGTTTTTTTGGTAAAAATCGTAAGGAATTATTTTTCTGTTTTTTTTTTCATCCGCATTTTGTTATCCGCATTTTATTATCCGCCGTCCGCCATCCGCCATCCGCCATCCGCCATCCGCCACCATCCGGTCCTCATTTTACAGAACGGTGAACTCTCATAACTCATAACTCTCATAACAGTGAACTCCTAGACAACCGGCACAACAGTCATTTGTATTCCCGATTCAACTCCAGACACGTCCTCAAAAGAACCAGAGACTGTTATCATAATACTGATACGTTTTTACAACAAGGTACAATAATTCACTCACTAGTTTTCTCGTTGTTTATGTTCATATTGGCGCCAGAACAGCAACCATAACTATGGGAACTATACAACCTCCGGTCAGGAAGTAAAATTGCAGTTTAATACCGATGCCTTGGATTTTATTTATACTTCACCAGAAATCCGCAAACATTTCCTTCCAGCAGAAATTTTAGCTGTCTCCGCGACCCGCAAAATATCCTTGTGCACGGTAGCTAAATTAACAAAACTATGACGTCTTTCCCATACTATTGCATAATCAAGCCGTAATAGCAATGAATCAAAATAGAACAAACGCAATTTTGCTTTACCATATCGCTCATATTAAAACACAAACTTTCCCGTCCCATTTAACTTTCTTAAAACGTCTCCATTCGTAAAAATACACCGTGAAATTCTCAAACTGCGTTTGCCAAAAAAAAACGCAAGGCAGCTTAAATGGCTTTACGACAAATGATTGAAACTGATAGGTAACGTGAGATATCGAAACTTAAGAAGAACTTAATACCTTTGCGGTAACGTAATGTGAGATATGACAAGTTCATCACAAGTTTTGACATCCCGATACCCAAGGGAAATTAACAATAGGTCCGGGGGTGCTCCCCAAAAATTTTAGGAGCAGTATGTGACGCCCTTCTTGAAATCCTAACCGGTTTAACCAACCATATCCTCAATGCCCTAATATCGCTTCTATAAAGAAGAAACAACTAACCCCCCCGGACAAAAGTCCACAAAAATTTGTTAACAACTTTTGTCCCCATATTCTACTGACTCCTATATCTCGTTTCGCGCGCATGCGCTTTAACGAGATAAAAACGGAATCGTTCACTCTGCTGATTTCTTTCGCTTTTGCCCAAATGCCCAGCTGATCAACAGCTTCAACAGAAGCGCCAACAGTAAACTCCATCGCAAGAACTTAATGACGAGCACGAGCAACTAATTGTGTGTGGAAAAGTGAATCGCGCAAATAAATGCTAGCTTTTTGATACAAGCCAGAGGTAAATTTACGCTACATTAAGCTTGTCTGTATTTACGTAACAATTAGTCAGTTTATTCATTCAAGTATTCATAGCAAATCCGCTTCTTTTCAATTGATAAATGATTGTTTAAGTTTATTTATAAAAAAAGTAAAACAAAAAGTTGGTGAGGGACAAATAACAGACAACAACAACTGCAAGCACGGGTGAATTGCGAGTGTCAGAATATTTCGACCACAACGCAACGCTAAATAAATATCGTCGCTGCCAATTATTTGTAAACAGAAGCGCTCGGGACTTCCTGTGTTGACAAAATTATTCGAATAAAACGAGCTTAAAATTAATCCAATAACTTTATATATTCCAAGTGGAAGAGACGCTTAGAATAAGTTAAGCTTATCTAAACTACTAAAATGGCACCACCATGAATGAATGCCTTGTACTCGATCCGCTAGTAATGAGAAACGAAACCTCATTTTAATCTCTTTTTAAATACAGTTTTCAAAACGCTGCCCTTCCCCAACAAAAACTAGCAATTGTCTCCAAAGAAGAATTTAATTTATTAAGTGATCTCTGCATTCATGTTTCATGTTCAATTAACCACTGTCGGAGGAAGATGGCTATGCATAAATAACCACGCAGCTTGAGACCACCGCTCAAACAAACAAAACAAGGAATTCGGCCTGCAGTGATCAAAACTCCTCGTCCAAGATCTCTTTTTAAAGCTCTCAAAATGCTCTTTATTTGTAAATACAAATAAAAGATGAAAATACATTGCGAAAAAACTAAATCCGTAAAATATCCGCAGTGATTCATTGATCACTAAAGACAAAAGGATATGTTAGCAACTCTACCGCTGTAGGTCGCTTAATTGCGCTATTGTTCCAGTCCTTTGAAATCGCTTCAGGGCCTTCCTCCAAAATATTTCACCTTTATCGAAACGAACGAAACCGAACTTATCTGACACACTTTCGGTGGATCGCGGTGGATGCCGAAAAGAATGCCCAAAGGAATAGAATTGAGCCTTCAAGCAAAAAATCCAGCGCTATCGGCCATTTCTAAAGGACACACTCAAAGCGGCGTGAAGTTGTAATGCTCATCGAGGGGCGTGGAAAATGGCTGTCCTGTAGCTCCGAGTGTTACAAGCGGATCATGCATGGAGATTCCCCCGATCTTTTTCAGCAGGTCTTCCAGACCTCCATCATTGGCTAATGACTTGGTAGTAACAGGGGTGCTCTCGCTAGAATGTTTTTCCTCAGGTTTCTGGTCTGGGTCCGTACCACTCAGCAGTTTTAAAGCCTGCATGAACAGTTTCGTCTGCCCGAGGGTTAAGTCTAGCGTTGCTACATTGTTCGCTTGAACTAACTTTAAGGCATCCTCGCTGTCCAGGTCGTTTTTCTCTAAGGACTCCACCGTGCTCTGCTTCAGTCCATTTTCACTGCACCACTTTTAAAATCAAAACCCGTCATGGCAAAATTACATATTTGCACTAAATTCTAATACGTTGATCGCTTGCTGATCGCAAAGGGAATGCCTACTAATATGACAACTGTTCGCTTATACTTGCCGGGCATGGTGTGGAATTTCTGCTGCGGTATTTAATTGTGATAAACAAGTCTATCACTCACGTAAAGTTTAGTTTGGGGAAATGAATTTGAGATTTTAAAAAATTTGTTGAAAATCGCCAGCGAAAGACATAAAATCACGCCATCTTGTGTGTGCGTGACCAACAATAAAAACAAAAACGTTTTTCCTTGAGAAATCTTGGCAATTCTGACGCCAAAAAAATGGAAATATACAAACCTTTACTTGGATGTGACATTCTTGAATGTCCAAAGTGTTTCATTTTGCCGTCTGTTCAATTTCATTTGTGAAGTTTATCATGAACAGTGAAGCCCGTAGCCACGATCAAAAACGCTTTACTTTTCGCTGTTCCCAGCTCACTTTGCACTTTCGTACTCTTTATACTGTTGATACAATATTTTCCTCAGATTTCTGGCGGAAACTGTAAAAGGGCTGACAATAAAGCGAACTAGTTCAAACATGTGTTCCTAGTTTTCCATCCTTGCATAACTGTAAACCGTTTTGAGACTATATGCAAATTACGTCTCAAATTTGAATATCAGGCTGAGCAAGCGTTCGTGAAGTCACGGTTGTACATGGGTGGTTATACCCTGAAGAAGAACGGCTGTGCTGTTCGAAATTAATTGGTTAAAAATATATTCCTTACTGCACAATCAGCCTTTCATTTTATTTGTTCATAATTATTTCTGCTGATCAGATCCTTCACAAGGATCCAGTACTTCCAATTTGGCGAGTGGTCCTTTCATTTACAAATTGTATTCTCAGTGGCCAAAATTGGGTCTTGGTTTTAAAACGACATCACAGTAAAGTTCTTACCTTATTTTACTGAGTTATAAGCTCAATTGTGTGTGTATCTCCCGGGATCGCAAGAGAGAAGAGATTATAATCAGATCAGCCATTGACAGTGTGTTTACATTATCGGTCGTGCCAAAGGTCATTTGCATAACTCTGGCTCTACCAAAATGTTTCTTTTGAGGCTTGAATTAGATTGTAGTCCTCCAAGATTATTATTATTATCCTCATTTAAGTCCAATTCAAGAGATAAGCTGTCTTCATCAGATGAGCCAATTCCTGTCAAATTGGTATTTCTATCTCCAGATATTGAAGGTTGTTGTGTTGACATAGAATGCAGTTCTGTTTTTTAAAATTTAAATTTAAATTCACTCCTTTGCTTCCTGTTAACCATTTTGTAAATCCACTGACTATTGTAAATGCTTGCACATATATAATATTCTGCAAGAAGCTGTATTACATTTCATTAATTATTTCCTCCTTCAATAAACATACACCTTATAACATGAAAGCACTGCTCTGATATTTTTTATTTGCATTTGTAGTCTTTTGATGGAAATGTGATGCTGACCGTTGCAGTGATATCAACTCCAGTGTACTGACAGAAGCTGTTTTTTCTTTCAGGTTATTGGCAGTCATCATCCGCTTCTTCCAGGTTTTTTCCAGGAATCTCACAAAAAATAACGTTTGCCAATGGCAAATTCCCGAGGGTTCTACTAGGCGTACTGCTCTACCATCTTTCATTCCTGGTTGGCCAGGTGTGCCAGCAATTGCAGACACATCTGATGGACTGTGAAAATCGCTTGTCATCACTTGATGTTTTTTCATGTCTGTAAAAAGAAGACATCCAGTTCCCTCATGGATAATCATGTCAACGGGGCACTGTGTGCAGCCAGGCCTATTTTGCCTCCAGAACGTATACACCCCTGGAATTAACGTTATGACAATGGGCCCACTGGGAATAGTATGCTGCACTTCTGGACCTAGCACTTCAATAGCTGTTTCGACTGACATCCTGTCCTTATTTTTGAGTTGCCTTTCTCTTTGGTTGTAAGATAAGTGGATTGGATTGTCTCTGCAGAACAAGCAGTAGTCAGATGTTCTATAGTCAAGAGAAATAAACAGTTTTTTGAAAAGTTTGATATATTTTTCTTTCTGCCTGGACCACGTCTGGGGTATACAGGGAAAATTGCAAAAGACCTGAATATAGTTTTTTTGTTTCCAATGTCAATTACGAGTATTACTCCACAACAACAACGACAACGTTTATTCATACTGTGAAATTACAAAGACGTATACATAATATATAGCAGCAACCGTGTTCCCATAGGAAAAGTACATTTGGACTAAATAAAGTTATATTTATCTCTAAAAAACTTACACTACTCACATTAGGTAGTCCTGTGACTTTTTTGGTTGTTTCTCTCCATATATTGTAGACAAAGCTCTCAAAATGTGCTGATGAGTGCTCAATTTAGGCATGGTTTAATTTCGACTTCTTGGCGACAACAGCTGTTTTTTAAAGTTCAGTCGCGACATGACATGCAACATTGGGTTTTCGAGAGACTGTGTATCACCCATAAATGTAATAACAACCATAAATGTAATAAAAATCAACCATAAATGTAATACAAAGAACGTTTTATTCCTAGAGGAGTTCTGTTCCATACATCAACTATCCTCTTAAAGAGAATTTTCAATAGTTGTATCGGTTAAAGAACTAATGTTAGAGGTTTTGAGTTCCTGGTATTACAACCGTGGACTTCAGTGTTTTCTAAGCAGAGGTCACTGAAATAGGTCGGTAATGATTTTCTGATAAGACTAAAACAGAAAGATCTGATTAGTAGGTCATTTATTTGGTGTATATTTCAGAGACCCATCTTTTTAAAAAGAGGAAGAAATGGTGCGGTATATGACAAGAATGTTATAACACGTATTGTAAAATTCATTAATAATTCATGAGGGCGATGACCAATCCAACAACAGTATTCAAGTCACATGTTTACCTTTGTAAATCCCAATACATATAATATATAGATAGCCCAAGCCTAACAGCATCGCACTTTGAACAAGCTTAACTAAGGTGAAACTTAACTAAGGTGAAAGGTTGGAAGCACAAGAATTAAGATTGACGAAGGGGTTATTTTCAATTTTAGCAATTCTCAAAAACAGTATTACGCGACCGTCTGCACAGTACATTTTTATAGACCGTACAAAAGTTCACAAAAACAACTTTTCTCTGTCTAGAATAAATAGTACCACTAGTTTCCGAATAAAATACAGTTTATGTTTGTCAAAAATTGCCCGAGAAACTGATTTGAAAATAAAAAATTGCAAAAATACACAAACATATTTGCATAAGGCGATGCGAGTGAAGATAGAACTGTACTATAAAATCAAGTCTTGTTTTGTTTACATAAAATCGCTTTTCAATCTATCTAATGAATGAACAAACACAAAAATGGCCAACACAATCTTCTTTCGAAAAAATTTATTCAAATCTCCATTAGTTTACGTTTAAAAGCAAAACGCGTACCATGTAATTATAGCTCATCGAGTTCAAGCTTTCTTCGATGAAATTCAAGACATAGGCACGTTTTAAAATCAATTCGCCAAAACTAACAATAACACTAATAGCAAGTCATTCACAGATTGATATCAACATAAATTCATATCGAAAACTGTAATCTGTTTTACCTTTAAGTTCCTCGCTTGCTTGGAAATTCAAATCTCCGCTTCTGGTTCTGAAATCATCTCCCGCATTAATAAAAATGTATACTTTAATTAGTATCCCTGTCTTGAGTAGCAAACCGCGAAAAAATGCAGGAAAATAACGAGTTTAATTCTCCGCTAGGCACAAGAAAACAACTAAAGTGTTTACCGAGCTCACGGCTGTGTGGCCGCGCGAAAAACAAAGCCTTGCTTTCAAGATCCCGGATGTTGTTCCAACACGGCGGGCGGACACGCGCCCGCGAAACATTCCGCTAGCCATGACCATGAAAAATCACGGCGTAGGTTCTATGAGTATGGAGCTGCGCAGCCAGGCCTTCGGCCTGGCAAGTGCTCCGCTATAAACTGTCTGAAAGCACAGGGAGGGTTTGAATACATGTAGGTAGCAGGGAAATGTTGGGGTTGATGAATGAATACAGAATATTAATTAGCTTCATTAGTATTCTGTATCCAGATACAGAATACTAATGAAGCTAAGTAGTATTCTGTAACTGATACAGAATACTAATTATGTATATGTAACTCAGCCACTAGCTTCTTTGTAAAGCAACCAAGAGCCCCCTTCCATTTATTTACTTTTCACTAAATAGTACATCATGAAACAGTTCATTAAAACTGTACGTCTAAATCTACTCAAATATTTAACATTCTTCGGTGACTAATTCTACTTTGAATTAACAACAAAATTAATGGGACAGTTATTAAAAACTGAACTTGTACAAATATTTTGCGGTACTGTCGTTGCTACTGGCATTACCATGTTTGCCAATTGTTCATGTGACAAAGAAGGTAAATCAGACAAACTATTTAAATTCTGCTCTACTTTTATTGCTGCTGCTGTGCTATCTGTTATACCCTTCACATCTGTACAACTATTATTTCTACGATTGATGCACGGGCCAAGAATTTCACTAAAGTTTTCAACCTGCTCTTTACTTGGATTCTGATATTTGAAAAGGGCATTTGATGTGTGGCCGGTCCTCTCCCTGGCTAAGTTTTCGTCCACTGAATTTCGAAATAACCTACTGGCACATGTGATTTGCAAACAATGTGCAGTTTTGCGCTTGAGACTAGCCTTTCGCACAATTTTTCAGGCAATATCTTATTTAGCGTACAAATACCCAAAGGACCCTTTTGGTATTCAAATCTACCACTCCTGTGAGGACGAAAATAGAAAGCATGCAAACTCTCAGCAAAATCTTTCACTTTGCTCAAGTACAAAGCATACATGGACACTAAACACGGTTCGTGAGTTTCGTCAAGTCGATGACACATGTGCTTAACGTACCGTGGATTCTTGGTCACCTCTTTGAGACCTCCATGAAATGTTTTCGATAAACTCTCATCAAAAATAATCATATTATCTTGTACACTTATATTACACATTCTAAGAAGCCTATATGCTCTCCGTCTCGTAGGCAAAAAACCTTGCCGAAAATAAAACAAATGCCATTATTGTAACTCGTCTTTACTCACCTTCGATCATCTTTGGCCAGGATATTAAAATTGTCTTCACTTTTTACATCTGCCAAATAACGATTTATGCCACAGACCAGTAAATAGAGCGTTTTCGGGGGATATTGACCGCTGCATTGATTTGTTACTTCGCCAATAAATTTACTAAGCAAGAAGTTTACTGTTTCTGCTGTCATAACCTCCAGCTTGCAGCTTAATTTTTGAACGTTTTCCACCCTGCAGTTTCTCGCCTCCAAGGCTACAGTTTCATTTTCGTTTTTTTTTTGTTAGCCCTTGCCTGCTGCCACTGTTCAAATATTTTAACGGCCAACTTTGTGCTGTTTTTAGTGTTTTGGGGAGTCGCATCTTTGAGCAGAGAACTTTCTTCCGATAAACTTTTCAGAGTACGAAAGCGCGTGGACGCCATTTCGCTCTTCTAAAATTAAATAAATGTGATGCTAATCCCTTTGCGTTCATTGGATTAACTTCATTCATATAACAGCCAATCAAATTGAATGTAAACAACATTCTTCACACTTTGTATGACATTCATTTCACAAGTCAGTTACAATATTCACGTCCGATCTGTATGGGATTTACAATGGCTCGCCTTCGGCTCGCCATTGTAAATACCCATAGAGATCTCCCGCTCATATTGTATCTATCACATGCCTTTTTTGTAATTTAAATAATTTGATCAGCCTTGTGGGGTAATTATCTGCCCAGACAATATTTCCATAATGTAGGTATAGGGGTAAATTAAACTATTATATAACATTTTTAAGAGTATTTGACTGACATAGAAGCGAATTCTACATAGCATACCGGTAGTTTTCATATTGTTAGTGATACAATCAATATGGTTCTTCCATGTTAAGTGTTGGTCAATTATAATTCCTAAGAATTTAGTTTCATCTACTCTCTGAATCTCCTTGTTGCCAAGTTTAAGAACCAGTGATTTATTTAATTGTTTCTTTTGTGATCTAAATATTATGAAATCAGATTTTTTAATATTGAGCATAATGGTCAGAGAACTCAGCTAAAAATGCTTTAAATGACTCTGCCGGGTCATTAGATAATGTAGTTAACCAATCACAGGTTTTAGATTCTAGAGTTTTCTTACTTACTGTTCTAGTTGTGTAACTATCTCTTTCAAAGCTCACAGTATTAATGTGCATTTCATGCTCTGTAATAGTGAAAATAGGTAGATGATCAGATACATGTATGTCATTAAATAAGACACCATTTAGGTGTTCAGTGTGACTTAAATTGTTTGTGAAAATGTTATCAATCAATGTTGCAGTAGATTTAGTTATCCGTGTAGGTCTTGTGATTAGTGGTATGTAGCCTGATGACGATAATTGATTAAAAAATAAGTTTGAGAAATTACATTGGTCATATTTTAGAAAATCAATATTGAAGTCACCCATGATAAAGCATGAAATGGAAAAAGTGTTAAATTTGATGCTGTTTGTAGAATAATCTTTCTTTACCGATGTTTCGGCAGTGTTACCTTCTTCAGGGTACAAAACTATTAAGAAACCGTTAAAGCACACGTGTCCAATTACATGATCACGCACGTGGCAGCGCACTGCACCGCGCGCGAGTGGGCAAAAAGTAAATTCACGTAAAACTAAAGTCTTCATTCAGACCACTCTGGGCCATAGTTCCTTGCCTGAAAATGAAATGCATTTCCTGTTTCTTGCGATATTCCTGGTTAGCCAGGCCTGCCTTCAGTACAGCGACTTTCATATCCTGCAGTGAGTGATTTGGTTGGTTAAAATGCACAGGTACAGGAAGGTCATTTCTGCCGTTGATTACATCCCTGCGATGTTCTCTGAAAACCGGGTCAGCCAACCTGCGCCCAGTCTCTCCAATGTAAACAGTTGATGGACATTTGTCGCATGCCAAACAGTAAACCATGCTGTCCATGATATAGCATGGCTTATTCCATTTATCTAACCTTGACAATATGGTTCTGAGGTCACTTTCAAAATCATTAAATTTGTTACGAGGAGGTCGATATATGATAGCAACGATTATGTTTTTAGATTTCTCATTTAAAATTTCAATAAAAAGAGACTCAATGTTACTGGCGCTTTTTTCAATAATAATTCCCTGTCCAACTTTATTTTGCCTGTTAAACTTGGTCAGATTGTAACCGGGGATCACAATATTGCTGTCACTGTCATCTAGCCACGTTTCAGCAAGCGCTATAACTGAAAATTTATACTCCTAATATTTAAATGTAGAAACGATAGCTTGGTATTAGTGTAATTGCTAGAAGTAATTGTTCTGTTAAATTCTTGTGTTGAATAGAAATTACACGTCATAATGGGGTTAGAAATATTTATGTAGTGGAAATTATCATCTGTAAAATTTCTGTCATTATTGAAGAAGGCTTCCTGTTGCTGTTGTCCAAACAGGTTAAAAATAAGATTGTCCAGTCTGTTTTGTTGATCATTTAACATGGTTCTAAGTTCATTTCCAACCGTTTCAAAATTATTCTGAAAGCAAGGGCTATCATCATCAAGATTATTAAAAGTCAAGCAACTATTAAGACATTGATAGCATGTAAACTCTTTATCACTGCTGGGAAGAGTAGTATCCTATTTACACCGGTCTTACGTGTACTCCTTTGAGATATGGAGGACTGGCGGCCACTTTCATATACGGAGGCAAAAGTTAGTATAACAAGGGAGGGAAGGGCGGGATAGAAAGTGGCCAAGGGGAGCGGAGTACAGGCAAGATGACATAAGGCTGTAGGTGATGCAAGAGCAAGTTACAAACCGAACAACTTGTTTCTCGAAGTGATAATTTATTCCTTGTGGCGACTCCTTTATACCGCTTTGGGTAAGACCGCTGTAAATAGTATCCTATTTACACCGGTCTTACCTGTACTCCTTTGAGATATGGAGGATTGGCGGCCACAGAAAAGGATGCAAACGAACACCCGTAACACAAAGGAGACTAAACTAAGGACCCCAATCTAAAAACACCCACACTAAACTATAACATACCCCAGACTAAAACAAGCGATGGGGGGGGGGGGGGGGCTAACATGAAGTCCTGCCCCATTCCGAAACATGCCTATTACTGGGGTAGGGGATGTTTTGGGGGAGAGGACGCTAGGGTAGGAAAAGCAGTGATGAAATCCTTTAAGGAGTTGTATCTGGAGTAAATGTCAGCTGCCTCAGTCACAGAAGGTGAATGTTGGGCGAGAAGATCAGCGGGAGCACCAGCTTTGATAATGTTTGCTAATTTGAGATAATATTCTGCTGTTGTGGGTGAAGACCACCCAACATGCGTCATGAGGTCAGCCAAGGCGGAACCCGAGAAGGCCAGCGTCAAGGCGCAACCTGAGCGGAAACTGTGTAGAGTTTCACCAGCTTCAATGCGAGCCTCCATGAGATATAGTTTAAACCGATGCTCAGCAGCTGCGGAAGAGAGAGGCTTATCAATAATATGCCCTTGCGGATCAGTAGGACGAAACAAATATCCTTGGGTAAGACCAATACCCAACTTACGGGCATACGCGACATATTCCTCAATTGCTCTTACCGGACAGAGGGCGGAGTTGGGGTGCCGGCGGAGACCAAACAAGTTGGAAGCGCCATCACGGAGCGTTTTCCCTCAAATATGATGAAAAAGAAATCCACTATCATCTGGAAAGCGCGCAACTTCAGCAGTTTTTATTTGCCCAAGATCACCAGCACGGTCACCAGAATAAAACAGAGCCTTGAAAAAGGCTTGATCACGAGCGGTAATAAACTGTTCGGAGGCGGAGAGACTGGGCAATGCAAGCCTTTTCTTAAGGTAGTTGGAGATGAGCAAAAGTTTATCCAGGAAAAGAGGAACAGCTTGTTTGGCTGTGACCTACGCCTGGAGCTGCTCAGCAGTAACTTGCTTGAGATAGACCTTGACCAAAAGGTCAGTCGCAGGGTTACCAAGGAGAAGAGTGCAGTTCCAATCCCCTTGGCGACCAGCTTCGGCAAAAATCGAACGCAGTTTTCCAATATAAGAATCTACAGTTGAATACGCCAAACGACGAGGGCACTCGCAAGAAAAAAGTCCCTTCTTTCCAATATGGGGACATCCATTTCTATGAGGCCGAGTCTTTCCTTTAGCATCCTTAAATACCAAGAATCGGCAAATATCAATAGGCAAAGCGTCGGTAAGACACTTTTGGCCCGGAAGCGCATAAAGGAAACCCTCCAATTCGTCCTTTACGGAAGTCTTCTGCATAGCATAAGCAGTGGAAGAGAATTGTTGCTGGAGATCTTGAATTATTTTGTTAATTGCATCCAAATCAAAAGAAACTTCTTTTGGCTTCAGAGGGTGGAGATATCTTCGAAAGTAACCACAGCATTGGCAGAAGCGAAACGTATGGTCATTGGGGTAGGTGCAAGCAGGGCAACTGACAGCTGGGGTAAATAGACGAGCTACGGGGGGTAGGGCCTGAGAAAAAGAAAAGAAAAACGATTGCGTTGAAAAGAACATTTATTACTGTTTATAAGATATAAGCTCTACAAATCGAGATTCCTCGACAGCATCGTCAGAACTTTACAAAATTTGAAAATATGTAACGAGGACCCATAGAAGGTCTTAACAGGATTAATATGGAACTATCTTAAAAACCCACAAGTCCCAAGGTAAAGGTCAGGTTGAGGAAAATCCTGCATGGCTCGGAGGCAAAACAATGCCCTTTGCACCTTTATTATCCGAAAGAAAACCGTCATAATGTGTAAGGAGGGGCCACCAAAACCTACGGGGCCGAAGGTCTGGGACAACAAGGGTACAAGTAAACCCGAGGTAGGAAATATAGTGGAGGACTTCTGGGATAAGAATAATTGGCGGGAAAACATACGGGTTACTGAAGAGAAGCGGGAGGTGAAGGGGCGACTGAGCGAAAAGGTTAACTCCGACAGCACCAGGGAGGGGAAAGGGGGAAAGGAAAGGGAGAGGGGAACCCAGGAGGTGGGATTGAACATTGGATGGCAGGGCCATGAGGTCTGCTGAATGGCCAGAGGAGCCTCCAAAACGTTCTTGAACTAAGACCCAGGCTTTCTGAGACAGCTTAGAGTCCTGCAGAGATAATGCGCGGGAAGGGGCATCAGCCGGATTGGCATCCGACCTGATATAATGAAGACTAAGATGGATGTTAGAAGAAGAGACAACGTGAAAGAGCTGCTTAAGAGCAGAAATTAAGGAATGAGATCTACCACGCTGGTTTTGCCATGCTTTAATGAGGACCTGGCTATCTGTGAAGACATCAACCCAACAGTTAGAAATGCTCTCCGAGAACACAAGGAGAACATTTGAAAGAGCGAGAATTTCCTTAGCGTTAATGTCAAGAGGGCGCTGTGAAGAAGGCCAGTAGTCACGAACAGAAACAGGTTTCACGACGGGGTTAAAGACACCGGCCCATGCAAAGGAAGAGGCATCTGTACACAATATAACCTGCTGGTGGAATTCAGAGCGCCACGGTAGGAAGCCGGTCCAAGACTCCAAAAACGTCCAGTGCTGAATTTCAGACTTAAGCAGACCAGAGATACGAATGGGTCTTGAAGAACGAATCCCCTTGCTGATAGCAAGATTGAAACCCGGAACAGCTAAGGAGAAAGAAATGCATTTCCCAGAGAGGCGTTGTAAGGTGTTCACGTCCGTAACATCAGAAGATAGAACCGATCTAATCAAGGTGCCAAACTTCTGGCGTTTCCCGTCAAGGAGGAGAAAGGCTTGCTTACAAGAGTCCACCAAAAATCCTAAATAGGGGACCAGCTGACGGGGAACAAGAATAGATTTAGCCAAGATGATATAATACCTCAAGGACACAAGAGTAAAACAAACAACGAAACTAGCTGAAGAAGCCAGGGCAAAAGATCGCTCACGGTCCGTGGCCATATGCGCATAGGCGGGGTTGCGGTCATGCAGTTTAAGCTCCCCTGTGTGGCGATCGTCAGTGTACAGGGAACAGGGAATAGAGACAGAACGAAAATAGTGAGAGGCAAGGAGACCTGGAATGGAATGATAGATGAAAGCCGAAAATTTCCACACAAACGGGATGGTATTACTGACAAAATACCAGCCAGCCCATTGGAACCTGTTCGAGAGAATTCCCGGCACTGGTCCAGCAACACAATCATGAGGACTGTATTTTCAGTATTTTATTTCTCCTTTCGCGATCCACATATGTTTACAATCTCAATCTTTATCTATTCTGTTACATGATCTACCGACGCTACAGACGCTAATTTATACAATCAATACAATGCAAATCAGACTATGTTGTCATACATGTCTAGGCCATAAGTAAATCTGTCAATCAACGTTATTATTCCCAGACACACTCCCCCCTTGACCCAGTAGGGTCAAAACGAAGTACACAGGTTCATTGCGTTATACAAGTAAAACAACTAGTGATTAATCATGGCTCGCGTTCGCCAACGCGAATCCAGCGCTGCCGCTCGCCTAGGGATGTCCCTTACCCCATTTGGGTTCCCAGTAGCGACTCTTTCCTCCGGACGAGTTTCTCCCGTGACGCCACAGACTTCCAGGGGAACTAACTTTTGAACGGCCCGGTTCATGAAAACAGGTTTTCCCTTTGAGACTAATTTCAATTTTGCACCCCTAACCTCTCCATCTCTGCTGATGATGTGATCTATCACTCGCGCCATTTTCCACCGACCTCTCTTGACATTGTCCTCATGCACTAAACCACTTCACCTATTCTCACCTGTTTATTTTTGCTCCCTTTCAGACTACGATGATGTTCCCTCAAATCGGTTAAATATTCTCTTCTCCATCGATTCCAGAAGTGGATCCTCAACTTAGTGAGATATCTGAAACGTTTGAGGTATCCTGTCGCACACTCTATTTCATCGTCTCTCACTTCTGGCATACTCAATAACCGACGACCGTGGATGAGATGCGATGGCATGAGCATTTCCTCTCCAACTTTGTCGTATTCGTAAGTCAAGGGTCTCGAGTTCATCGTAGCTTCTAGTTCGGTAAGGTCTGTGACGAGTTCGTCAGCACTAAGCTTCGCATTTCCAAGAACCTTTCTGAGACCGCGCTTGATAGTTCCTATCAACCTCTCAAAGAATCCGCCCCACCATGGAGCCCTCTCTAAATTGAATTTCCAGTCAATTCTTCTGTTTTCTAAATATGCTCTTACCTCTTCGCTGTCATTCATCTTTTTTACATACTTCGAGGTTGCCTTGAAGGTTTTCGTATTGTCTGAAATGATCACTGTTGGCGTGCCTCTTCTTGCCGAAAATTTTCTCAAACATCGCACGAAAGTACTTGTTGTAAGATCGGTCACCAATTCTAAGTGTACAGCTCGTGTCACGCAACATGTAAACAAAGCCACATAAGCCTTAGCCATTTCCCGTGTGGGAATTCACGAATAACGGACCAGCAAAATCGATACCTACCTTAGAGAAAGGCAGAGCCTCCTTTACCCTCACTTCTGGTAAGGCTGCTGTCGGCGGTGCTGTAAATGGTTTTCCTTGCTCTTTCTTACACGACATGCATTCTCTCAGAATTTTCTTCACAACCTGTCGACCCTTTGGTACCCAAAACCGTGTCCTGAGCTCTCCAAGCGTTGATCTCACACCCCCGTGATGAACCTTTCGGTGGCATTCTTCGATGACCAGTTTCGTGAACTGGTGATCTTTCGGAAGGACAATGGGCTGTTGTGTTTCCAGGTCTAATTCGGAATTCTCTAGCCGACCCCTGCTTTTCAATGTGCCACCGTGATCTTCCAACTTCAATTTTATTTGCCAAATCTTCGTAGTTCTTTCCATTCTTCAATTCCCTTGGCAAGCTTTGATCCAGATCCGCTCTGCCGAATCTATTTCATCCTTTCGCAACAAGCCCTTTCTCCGCCCTACTCCGTTTCTCTTTGACCTCAAATTGTATAGAAAAAGCTTGACCCTTGCAGTCACTCTCAGCAGTGTGTGACACCCGTGAGCCTTGTCATGCTCGCTGCGTTCACGGTCAGCTTCTTTCTCTCCTCGCTGCTTTGTCCGGTCTCACAGATTTCGGAATTCGGCCATTCGTTTTCTGGTTTCGTCAACCAATCCGGACCGTTCCACCACAACTTACTTTCTTTCAGACTTGTTGCTTGCTCCCCCCTCGAACCAATATCGGCGGGATTTTCTTCCCCCGGACAATGCGCCCATTCGTCCTTTTTCGTAACCTTCAGGATCTTATTGACGCGGTGATGAACAAACTGTTTCCATTCCCCGTTGTTCGCAATCCACCATAGACTCGTCTTGCTGTCCAGCCACAACCGCGTGCTTGATATGTCGACTTCCTCCTTGAGGGCATTCTGAACCGTGCTCATGAGCATCGCTAGAATTTTACCAGACATGAGTTCTAGTCGCGGTATCGTCTGCGGCTTCAAAGGGGAAACTCTCGTCTTAGAGGTCAGCAGCGTTGCCGTGATGATTCCAGAGAGCTTGCACACAAAATATATCACAGCACAGTAAGCCTTTCTGCTGGCGTTTGCAAACCCATGCAACAAGCAATTAACTTTACCTGGGGTTACTCCATAAACACATCTAGGACTTGGATCTCTTTCGCCCCCTTTAGGTCATTCAACCATCCGATCCAACGGGTCTTCATTCCATCCGCTAACTCCTCGTCCCAATCTACTTTACTCTCGCACAGCTCTTGAAACAGGACTATCATGCTGACAAGTACTGGACTCACCAACCCTAAGGGGTCATACATACCTGCAATCACTTTCAAAATGCCTCGCTTTGTAACTGGAAAGCCGTCAGCCTTTTCAACCATTTCAGACAGCTCAAAGATGAACAAATCGTTTTCGCAGTTCCACGACTGCCCAAGCACCTTTTCATTCTTCGTTCCGGCATTCGCGCTAAGTTTAGCCTTGGCATAACTTTCGTCGGCGTTTTCAACTTCTTTGTTTACGTTCGCCTCGTCACGCGATTCACGCTGTTCTATTTTGGCCCTCAGTTCCCCGCTGTTCGTTAACCACTTCCTTAATTTAAATCCACCGAGAGCAAGTCTTGATTTCAACTTCTCATACAACTTGCTTTCTGTCCAGTTACGAGATCGTCGACATAAAAACTCTTCTTCATGATGTGACAAAACTCTGGGTAAAGCTCGCTAAACGAATCCAAATGGTACTGCAGTGTTGCATTGAGTAAGAATGGTGAACAATTAACTCCAAAAACAACACGACAGAATCTGTAAACAATGGGCTCCATTTGCTCGCTGTCAACACTATTTACCCACAGAAACCTCAAACAATCCCTGTCGCGCTCTCTGATCGCGATGTTTAGAAACGCTTTCTCGATATCCGCCACTAACGCAACGGGCCTCTCTCTGAATCGAATTAGGATATCGTACAATAACGGCGACAATGCAGGTCCCACATGAAGGCAATCGTTGAGAGACACACCCCCTTTCCCTGTTTGGACGATGCGTCGTACACGATTCTCACTTTAGTTGTTTTGGCGTCTTTACGGATGACTGCGTGCTGGGGCAGGTAATGAATTGTCTCATTCGTTTCTAACTCGGCGACCCTCTGGATTATTCCGGTTTCTTCCTGTCCTTTAATGATAGCATCATACGCGTTCAGAACCGTGGGGTCGCTTTTGAGCCTTTCCAGTTGCCCCTTGAGTCGTCTCTTACTGTTTTGGTAATTACTCGGTAGGGACCCATTTCCTTGCTTCCAGGGAAGGGAAACTTCGTATCGTTTCCCGTTAAAGACAATCGCATCTTTTAACGCTTTGTGAACTTCATCGCCTTCCCGAATTCCTAAGGTCTCGTAGTCCCATAATTTGTGCGCGCTGTCTTCCAATTCCCAATCGATATTGCGCGACAAATTGTGACCCACAAAGTCAGGGGCCCGGACAAAACCCAACCCAGGTGAGTTTCTACGGCAACTGGTTCATTGGCTCCCCCCTTACCATTCTGCCCCCTTGAAAGGACCATAGATAATCTGCCCCAATAAGCAGGTCGACCTCGAGAATCTCCCTCTCCCGATTCACATCCGAAAACCACAAACCCTGTAAATGGGGGTACTCCGTTTTCCTGACTTCGATGTGCTCATTTCTAATTTGTGTTATGTTTGGAACCTCATACGCCTCGATCGTAATCCCATTCCCCCCCTGTAAAGAGAAAACATCAAACTCGTACACGCCTCTCAACCCACTATCCCTTGCTTGCTGTCCAAACGTACTAATTTCGATCCATTCCCTTCTACCCTCATGTAGCCCGGCTAACTGGACAGCCCTAGTTGTAATGAAAGACTTGTGGCTCCCCGCGTCAAATAAAACCCTTACCCTCGAGCTCTTACTCCCCGAGATAACTGCTTGAGCAGTTTGCAATGCTACCCTCCCCACAGATCCTACATGAAGGGCGGGACTGGCATGGCTGGAGTGATTGGCATTTTGTGAGCCATTACTATCACCATTGTTGGCGCGACCGAACTGACGCGGCACCTGGTATGCGTTTGAACCCTCGTGACCATAACAAATGGAAATGTGATGTTTACCCTTTTTACAATAATTACACAAATCTTTCAAAGCACAATCACGAGAAATGTGCCCCTTTCTAGCACAAATAAAGCATGTTCCGTACTTACGTAACAGTTTCTTTCATCCCTCTACAGATGTAACATTCATGCAGTGTTCATGGGCGTGTTCGCCCATACAATAAGCACACAAATCGTCCAGTTTTTGCTAACAGGGCGCTGGCTGAAGAGGGTCCGCCCCCAAATTTTCCTTGATCCCTTTCACGTACAAAGCTCTTTTCACTCCTGAATGAATGCTCTTCTCTCAGTTCAAGTTCACAAAGCAATTCTCTGCATCTTCTCCATCTTCCATTCATCGTGGTTCTTTCCTCTCGTTATCTGCAGTCGAACAGCCTCGGGTAGTTTGCTCAAAACAGCTGGAACAACGATTCCCTCGTATGTACCGGCATCCACTTCAAGAGCTTTAAGGCCTCGGCGGTGAACTTCTACGGTATTGTACAGTCTGCGTAGGCCAACAGTATCCTTTTCGTTGTAAACAGGATGGGCTTTCAGTAGGTCGTTCACATGTGCTCTCTCTATGGTTACTTTCTTTCCAAATCTTCTTTTCAGGATGTCAATGACAGCTTCATAATTCGTGGACGTGAGAGCTAATCCCGCCACGGATGTTCGCGCTGTTCCCCCGAGAAGTCCGCGCAAATATGAGAACTTATCCACTGGCGATAACTTTGGATTGGTGTGGATCGCACTTTCAAAGCTGTCCCAAAACTCTTGCCACTCCTCCACTCTCCCCGAGAACCTTTTCGCCTCTAACTTTGGGAGTTTAACCCTAAAAGTTGACGCTTCATTGTTGCTGTTTGGACTGGAATTACCGGTGTTTGGTTGGGTTTCACTCTTCAGCGTTAGTACATCGCCGATGGAGGTGACAAGTTCTTTTATCTCCCCTCTTAAGTCCCCGGTGCATTTGATCTTCCGCTATTTCTTCGTCGGTTACCTCTTCCCTTTCCACAAGTAATTTTAAAATTTCTCCGTCCAGTTTTTTAACAATGTCTAATTGTTCTAGCGTTTCTTTCAACTGCGCAGCCTTAGAATGCTGCACGTCATGGTCTTCCAAAAGGACCTGAGTCTCCAAAGCAACATGCCTCAAATAGGCTCGGTAACCCTTGCGCTCTCTCTTTCTGGATTGTAGTGCGTCTTGTCTGTCTTCTCTGCTTTCCTGGCTCTGTACTTCTTTGCTTGTCCCTTCCGCGGCCATTCCCTTTTTCGACTTTCCCATTCTATATCCGGCTCGAAGGACCAAGTGTTCGAGAGAATTCCCGGCACTGGTCCAGCAACACAATCAAGAGGACTGTATTTTCAGTATTTTATTTCTCCTTTCGCGATCCGCATATGTTTACAATCTCAATCTCTATCTATTCTGTTACATGATCTACCGACGCTACAGATGCTAAATTATACAATCAATACAATGCAAATCAGACTATGTTGTCATACATGTCTAGGCCATTAGTAAATCTGTCAATCAACGTTATTATTCCCAGACAGAACCCAAAAAAGGTGCGGCTAGAGGGAGAAAGAAGAACATGATCATAGCCAGATTTATATTCTAATACGCTCCCCCGCTGAACCCAATAGAAATCATTTACCATGTAATAAGCAACCACTTATGGGGTGTGTCAACACGAGCCGTGTACAGGCCTCTTTATTATGTCCTCCATGTCAATAAAATTACAAGATATATGTCAATAACCAATGTGGCGGAAAATAATAACAGAGCAGTAACTGTAATGTCTAGCATGAAGATTACGATCACAACATAATCTAGTATAATGTGAAAAAATAAAACAAAACATGGCAAGCCAAGAATGGAAAAAATAAACCTCCTGAATGCTAATATAGCCATTGGGTATTTAATTTAGAGGCGAACAGAGGGCGGTCGTATGACTCGAATGAATACAAATGAATGCCTCACCGTATATATACCCGACACCCCGCGAATGAAGCATTGTGACAAAGTGTCACAAACGTCCAAAATGAGGTTACGTAACCCATGATAAATACATATATATTCTAATATGCTCCCCCGCTGAACCGAATATAAATCATTTACCATGTAATAAGCAACCACTTATGGGGTGTGTCAACACGAGCCGTGTACGGGCAAACTAAAAGAACGGGAAGTAAATTAAATACCCAATGACAATGAAACCGACAACAAAGCAAGAGTATTATCCTTTATGTAGCCATCCTTAGCCTTGTCTGATTTCCAACGTCCATGTCTCTTAAACAAACGATCAGAAATCTGAGCATTTGCCATTGAGGAACAAGACGATCATTAAAAATCCTACAGAAATAAAAAATCTCAAGCGCAATAGAATGCAATTCTGCCTTAGGACTCCCTATGTCAACTATACGGACTGCCCCTTGATTGTCAGAGTGCCATTTAACGGACTTGCCCTGAACTGAATCCTTAAACGATGTTAAAGCAAAAAACATGGCTTTAAGTTCTCTCCATGTAGAGCTCTTCATAGCCTCACATGGACTCCACATACGGTGGCATACTTGGCTAGTACCAACAAGGTAAGCGCCACAGGCTACGTTACTAGCATCTGAAAAACTAAGCAAACAAGGCGCCTGATAAGGCACTATAAGTCTAGAATTAAGGCTCACGATATTGTTTTTCCAGAAAAATATTTCCGAAAGACAATCGTTATGAAGCCCGAAATTGAACCGAGAATCCCACGAAGACCTGGAGTCAATGACCTTGTACAAAAAACGGGTCTTAAGATGAGACAAATTACCCAAGACTGGTGACATTGACATAACATGGCCTGCGATTGAGGCGCAATCCCGAGCAGTGACGTGCGGAGCCGATTGAAGGAATTTCTCTAAAAAACCAATAAAATTGGAAATACGCCTATCAGAGATAGAAAACGAACCAGAAACAAGATTCCAGTTCAAACCCAACCAAACAAGTGACTGCGTAGGTTCCCAAGTAGACTTAGCGGAATTAGCGACAAAACCTGCATAACCCAGCGATGTCGGAACGAGCAATGAATGATCCTTAGCAATTCGCAATGAATCACCCTCACCACACCCGTCGTCGAGAAACACGACTATTTTGATGCCACTAAGTCTCCAAAACTTAACAAGCGGCCTGAGACATTTGGTAAAAATGTACGGGGCGGAACTAAGGCCGAAAGGGAGAACTGTGAAACAAAAATATCTGACAGTTCCAGAAAAATTCCAGGAAAGCCCCAAAAAAGTTTGATGATCTGGAAAAATATCAAAATGATGATAGCCAGACTTGAGATCAAAACTGAAAAGGAAACCACCCTTGTTTACATATGATAACAAGACCCTCCAATCTTCCCTCTTAAACTTCTGCTTCCAAATAGACTGGTTGACATGCCTCAAATCGAGAATAAGCCTTTTCTTGCCTGACAATTGAATCGACACAGAAAGCGGGTTAACGTGTGGGACAAAGGGTACCTCAACCACCGAGTGATTGCAAACTAATTCAGATATAGCCGACTCGACAAACAACGCATTGTCCAAAGCTGACCTATTGTTACGAAAAAGCACCCTGCTAGGGGTACTGAGAAAAGGGATGCGATAACCGAACTTGATAGTATCAGTAACAAAGCTATTGGCGCCAATAGAATACCAATAATGGAGCGCGGCCTTAAGCCTGCCTTTGAGTGCAGGCAAAACAGAGTTCTGTTCATATTCGAATAGATTTCGATTGTAATCGAAATCGACTAAAGAACTAGAGTCTCTTTCTCTGAAAAACTCTAAGCTGGAAAAATCCATAATCACAAAATAAATACTTAATTTTTACTCAAAGTTCTTGGGAAGGTTTTTATTTACCTCCAAGGTTTGAGGTGAAACTGGAATTCAACTGGCTGGTACTTGAAGGTCTGGGTTGGGAATGTCCAGGACACTCGGATCTCCAATGACCTTGCCGACCACAAGCGAAGCAAAAATTGCCAGGCTTTGCTTTACTAGCGGGTGCAAAGGAACGAGAAGCGGAAGCAAAATTGAACTGACGCTGGCCAGCAAAAGAAGTGGTGGTTGCAGATGGTTAACTCTGCATGGCTGCGGACTTTTCGTTTGCGAAGGGCCCTCTGCTCTGCGCGTCGAATTCGCTTTTCGTCCTCCGATCCGCTAGCCAATTCGTCAGATAAATATTCGTTGACCAAGTCCCAACCGGCAGCGGATTTATCGGCCAATCTGACAAGTTTGTTGCGTTTCTTTATGTCAGCGTCTAGCTCTTCTAGATGAGAGCGGGCGACTTCAAATTTCCTTTTAGCGAGAGCGGTGGAAGCTGATTGAACCTTCTCTGCAAGGCCGGAATTGAAGTAGAACTGCCTTTTGTTCCCTTCAAACTTGAAGGATATTTTGGATTCCTCTTTCAACTTCTTAGCAATAGAATCACTGTTGCTTAAGGAATCTTCCTGGATGTCGTGCTTCAACGCGGTCAATTTCTTGTCGAAATAATCCTTAAAGAGAGAAAACGTTGATGCTAAGTCAGGAGACTGTTGTAGCGGAGACGAAGAAGGCGGAATAGGAGTCCGTTGTGAAGAGTCATCAAAAGGAACCTCAAGATTTGATTCTACGCCGTTTCCAGTGCAGACATAATTTAGAGGCGAACATTGTGCGGTCTTATGACTCGAATGAATACAAATGAATGCCTCACCGTATATATACCCGACACCCCGCTAATGAAGCATTGTGACAAAGTGTCACAAACGCCCAAAATGAGGTTACGTAACCCATGATAAATACATTTATCGTCGCAGACGGACTGAAAAGAGGAGGGCAAGAAGGAACCTCAAGATTTGATTCTACGCCGTTTCCAGTGTCGGACATAATTTAGAGGCGAACAGAGTGCGGTCGTATGACTCGAATGAATACAAATGAATGCCTCACCGTATATATACCCGACACCCCGCTAATGAAGCATTGTGACAAAGTGTCACAAACGCCCAAAATGAGGTTACGTAACCCATGATAAATACATTTATCGTCGCAGACGGACTGAAAAGAGGAGGGCAAGATGTAACGCGGGAGAGAGGTTATAGTATCCAAATTGAAAGGACAGTCCTTAATCCAGAGGTTAAGAAAACGGTTATCGTTACACAAACGTGGCTTGGAAGGCTCGATGGTTAAGGGCATGATTAAGTGGGGAGGCTCAACCTCACCAACCTTACCCCAAAGAGAAATGACACCCGAAGTTAACCTCTCAATTATAGTACGCGAAATAAATTTTACAAATGGTTTACAAGAAATAGCGTTTTGGAAAATGCGACGAGGAGGCAAGTCAGATTGCCAAGACTGTCCTTTGTAATCACCCTTAAATGATGCAAAAAATTCGTGTACATCAACTTTATGTTCGATCCAATTGAGAACTTCCTGGGCACGACCATAAGGAGCGACGGCAGCAATATGTTGCCACACCGGGAGGCAATCATGGATACTTCCAGCCTTAAAAGCATCTGGGTCTAAAGGCAAGCATGGAGACATCTGCAGCTTTGGAGCCGTGAAGGACTTCTTTAAGGAAAGCTGGAGAAATATGCTTGTTGCAGGGCTCTGTCATTCCCTGAGTCACATCTAAAGGCATACCCCTATAATCAACCCAATGCAGGTGGGGAGCAGAATGGCTAATAGGGTTGAAATCATCCGACATCTCCCAGCATGGAATGGAAAAATGATCGACTCGAAGGCGCGTAATGGGAGGTTACAAGGGAAAGACAAAAGAAAAGGCGTGTGAGAGGGTAAAAGGGGCAAGCGCGACGGGACTCAGGGAATGACAGCTTGGAGCGCCGGTAATCCGAGAGGGAATAAGATTCCTGTTCCAAACAGTCATTCCAAGAGTAAGGGAATAAAAGGGGAAAAACTAACACGAGAAAAATGGCACACTTAAATTCTTTATTGATTCAAATACAAGAATTACTGATTAGATTGGCCACGGCCAAAAGGCCTGGTATAAGGCGAATAACGTCCACGGCCCGACTTTTTAAAACAGTTAGCAGCCGTGTGCCCTAGGATGCCACAATAAAAGCATCTTATCCGGTTAGGAGGAGTGGATGGCCTTGAGGGCTGGGTAGAAGCTTGTGGAGGAGCAAGCGGGGAGCCTTGTCCACTTTAGCCAGGCTGTCCAGAACTTTCGAGTAATCTTTATCCGAAAATAAAGCCAAAAAATACGCCTGAAATTTATCAGTAGGTGCCTGAAGACGGGGACGCAGACCTTGAATGGCAGCATCGAAAAAGGAAGCCTTTTCATGGGAAAGGCGGTGGGCTTCGCGGGCTACGCTTTCGGCCATCGAAAGGGCAGCAAACTTGTCAAAATCCGCTTCACTGCGCAAGCTGTATGCCGACAATCTTGCCAACTGAGAAGAAAAATCAGCCTTTGTCTGGCCCTCTAAGGCTACAATCCTATGAAGGAGCCGATCTATAGTCTAAAAAACAACGAAAAGCGAGACTTAATACAGGGAAAACATAGGGCATAATATAAAAAGGGAACACAAAGCACAAAAAGGGGGGGGGGGCGCCATAGGCTAAAAACCACGGGAAATAAAACGCCAAAGGTAAAGTAGGAAGGCGAAACATAAACACGCATAAAGGAAAATAGGCTTGAAGCAAAGGGAACAAGGATATATGCAAATACAGAATAAAGGAGGTGCAAAAGGATGTGCGCATGCAGAAAACAAATTCTAACGAGCAGCGGTGAAAAAAAGGGCTAAAACCAAGGGGCAAAGAACAATAGAGGCTGAATAGAATAAGCCAAAACGTGATAATTAAAACCTTAAACAAGGCCAGGAAACAAAAACGGCCATACAACAAATAAATCCATAGACGCAGCATGACACAATAAAACAAAACGAGAAGCAAAACGGAGAAGAATTAAAATCGAGACAAAACAAAATACGCATAGGCAAAAATATAGTGAAAATTATAACCTATAATAAAAAACAACTTTCACTGCATTAACACAAAATATACTTGCACAACCAGGATACAGCCTGACAACGAAATAACACCCAGACATAGGATTGAAATAGAAAATTCCCGCAAAACAAACTTAAGCCATGGGGCTAGAGGCGCCAAACATTGAACAAAACAGAAAGCAATTAAATAAATAGCCGAAAACAAGTAGGCAGCAGGAAACGAACAAATATAGCGGAAAACAGATAAATAATTTACCAGTAAGCAAGATAAAACAGATACGAGTATATGTAACCAACAAACCGTAATAAACACTTCTGCTCTGGAGCCACAAACAAAACAATATCAGGGATTGTGTCCCTGTAACTTACATGCAAAACACTCAACAGAGTCAGGAAACAAAAGACTTTTTTAAAACTTCTGCTCAGGAGCCACAAACAATACATGCAATACCAGGGCACAAGTAATTAGACAAATTGCGTCGCTGTAACTAAGAAAAAACGCTCGACAGAGTCAGGAAAATACCAAAAATGCTGTAAACAACTTCTGCTCAGACGCTTTTCATCTCAGACACATATCTGATAAAAACATTTCTTTCATTTTGATGCTATACTGTGTAAAGTAGAATACCGTGGTGGCTCATATTCATAAATCACCATTTCTTCCTTGACTGGTTTTCATTAAAATTAATGACACTTAAGAAAATCAAGACAATTATGCCGTTGTCAATAAATCACAATTTACCTCTGAAATCGATGCTAGAACGCTGAAAATGGCATTTCCGAGCTTCTAGATTTCAAAATTTTCTGGGGGGGCATGCCCCCCTAGGGCATACCCCCTAGGTTTATGAGATTGTCACAGCCACCTACTTTTCCAAGGTCTGACGCCTACTTCAAATAATTTTGAAACCCCCGAGAAGGACATATCCTCATCAAATCTAAATCTTTCTAAATTAAAAATATGAGCAGACATATGTTCAATTCTGATTTTAGCTAGATTTTGTTTTTCCTGCGGAACAGTGGTTTCGTTCTCCAGTGCGATTATTCTTGCCTTGGCCTCCTGAAGCTCTCTTTCATTGCTTGAAAATTTGCGCACAAGTTCTTTTTATCTCGTTAATGCGCTTGCGCATTAAGCGAGATTTCGGAAAGGAGTAGTAAAAAGGGACAAAAGTTGTTAACAAAATTTTGTGGACTTTTGTCCGGGGGGGTTTCTTGTTCGTTCTTTATAGAAGCTATATTAGGGCATTGAGGATATGGTTGGTTAAAGCGGTTAGGATTTCAAGAAGGGCGTCACATACTGCCACTAAAATGTTTGGGGAGCACCCCCGGACCTATTGTTAATTTCCCTAGGGTATTGGGATGTCAGAACTTGTGATGAACTTGTCATATATCATATTACGTTACCGCAAAGGTATAAGTCCTTGTTAAATTTCGATATCTCACGTTACCTATCAGTTTCAATCATTTGTCGTAAAGCCATTATAGCTACTTTAAAATTACGTTACCGCAAAGGTATTAGTCCTTGTTAAATTTCGATATCTCACGTTACTTATCAGTTTCAATCATTTGTCGTAAAGCCATTATAGCTACTTTAAAAGGGTAAAAATAGGTTAAATGCGTTTTCTTGGGAAACGTAGTTTGAGAATTTCACGGTGTATTTTACTAATGGAGAGGTTATAAGAAAGTTAAATGGGACAGGAAAGTTTGTGTGTTAATATGAGCGGTATGGCAGAGCAAAATAGCATGAACTTTTCGTTTTTTTCTATTGAGTTGTGATTACACACACCTTGGGTTTGGGGCCTTCCCAAGGGTTAATGGCTTGGGTTCGGTTTATCTCAGGTTTCATCTTACTGTTGGGGATGCGGTTACACAGTAAAAGACTCCCTAGGGTAAAATATAAGCAAAATAGCATGAACTTTTCGTTTTTTTCTATTGAGTTGTGGTTACACACACGTTGGGTTTGGAGCCTTCCCAAGGGTTAATGGCTTCGGTTCGGTTTATCTCAGGTTTCATCTTACTGTTGGGGATGCGGTTACACAGTAAAAGACTCCCTAGGGTAAAATATAATAAGATATGAGTTCACTGACACTGCAGTTTACGCGCGAAAACGTACAGATCGACATGCTTATCATTCGATAAATATAACAATCCGGCAGTTTTTTTTTTGCGAGAAGACACCGAAGAAGACGCCTTCAATTACGCTATCTTCAAGGTTTGTCGGCGTTTTATTTACATTTAGGAGCTCGCCACGAACTTGCTCGCCGCCAAGGAGGGCTTGGGTATTTCTATGACCACAGAATTGGTTTCAGCAACTTCTAAATAACAATGCACTCGATCACTGGTGGAAAGAAAACTTTAGAGTTACAAGTAAGCGTGCAATTAACCAAGCGTATCAGAGGTCAACTTAGAGAGCAGCAGCAGGCGATTTCCTGTATTAGCTACGTTCTGCATTATGATTGGCCAAGCGGTTTGATTGTGCAATAGTATGGTAAACATGTCATAGTTGTGTTGATTTTTTGGCTTATAATGATGACGGTTGAATGGAATTGCGGCAAGCCTTCAATGGCTTAAATTTTTGCGTCTTTTGCGTACTGTTACATAATGAAACTGTAATAGCAATTATTAATTGTTTTAAAATAGCACAGAAGCGAAAGTACACGGGTCAGCCAATACTATGCTACCGGTGCCAAGTGCAGGTTCAATCAAATTAGTTGCAACCTGTAGGTAAACGAACTTAAAATATTCACCTTTATACGGACTTCTATTTTATGAAAGGGGTCAATCCGGCAATTTTTTTTTTAGTCATATGGAAAGTTTAACTGAGTCAGAGGCTGTCCTATTCAGTACATTTGATAGCTGCGTGGAGCTAATTAACACCACTCTTATTACTAATCACGTTAAAAGTGACATCAAATATTCTAGATATGACTTGTTCTGAAAAGAACATGCTATTTTGCTCTGCTTTTTAAGTCGCTTAGCGAGTGACAACCGGAAATATTGTGAAAAGAAAAATTGATAAGAATATTCTGCTCCCGGAGCGGGGGGGGGGGGGGGACTCCTATAAGTCGTCAAGCGGAGGTGCTCGTCAGGAAAAAAAGTGAAACCCTGAACACACTAAAAGATACCATTTTCTGGGAAAATGAGTTTTTTTTAATCATATGTTCTAAAAGATACCTAGATCCCCTAATTTTAACCCCTAAAAGATACGACGAGCACCCCCACCCAACCACATATGCGAGTCCTCCTCCGGGGTTCTGCTATACGTTGTCTACCCGGTATGATGAACAGCGAGGAGCGATTTTTTATGTCGCTTAACGAATGTCAAAGTGAAATCTCGTGCAAAGAGTTAATTTTACGATTCGTTTAAAGTCAACTCGCTTAAAGTTAAACGAGTGAACTTTTCGCGCTGGACGAAGCTGAGAAATCTCACGCTGTATTTTTGTTCGCTTTTTGAGTTGTAATCTTTGTCTGCTTTTCCAATAGTTATTAAATATTTAGGTGTCATGATTATGCAATAGTATGCAAGAGAGGGTAGATTTTGCTTATTCAGCTAACTAAAAATGTTTCGGTTTGATTATGCAAGAGTATGGATTTCGGTTTTGTGCTATTTTAAAACAATTAATCATTGCTATTACAGTTTGATTATGCAACAGTACGCAAAAGACGTAAAAATCTTTTTGATTTTGTTTATAAAAGTTATCAAGGAAGCATTTTAAGAAGCATTTCATAAGCGATTTCAGCGTGTTTATTTTTTTAAGAGAATTTTGTCTCTTCTATCTACACCCTATTTCCTATTTGTTTTCTATAATCCAAAACAAAGCCATAAAGTTAAATCAAATAAATTGCCACTTTTATACTCTATATTGTTTAACACTCAAAGAAAAGAAACTGCTCGTAGTCTAAACAAACGTCTCTGTAAGACGCTATTCTCTTCTAAACATCAAATCTTTCTTACTTCACGAACGACCCTTACCACCCCCCCCCACACCCCTCCTCCAAGCACTCATGAAACGCACTCGAAGACCCCAAAAAAACAAGAAAATTTATCGCTTATCTCCACTTAGTAACAGTAACAATGACACTCATGACAACTGTTTCTTAATTATTACGCATACAAGTAATAACTATTGTATAGTCATTCAGCAAGATTCAAAACTCTCCAACTGCAACAAAAACTGTATACCCGTCTACGAAATAACAATTTCATACAAACTAGGAGACGAACAGTTCAAAGCCATTTTCACCGCATATTATTACCCATCATATCGCTACACCACCTGTCTTTTTAAAAACATGTCACTCAAGTTTTATCATTAAAAGCACTTTCATCAGATCTCCTTCCGCTCGCCTGAAACGCTTAACAAAATAACGCCTATTCTGCAGGCTACGCATTCCACTCTACAACCGTACGGCCAGTATATCCTAGTGCTACTACCAATTTGCCTTACCGCAGTTACAAGGTCATTACAGTTACATGAAAACCACGCTTTAATAATAATCAATAAATGCGATGTCCATTTAACATATCCAAACAAGGGTGTGCAGAAAAATATCACTTTTTCTCCCTCGCGCTCCCCGCTCATCTCGCGCTTCGCAATTGTCTGTCGCGTTCACCTGAAAAGCTTAAAAAAAATAACGTCTCTTGTGCTCCACGCTCGCCTTAATCTATTGAGATCCCTTGAATACAAACACACAACAACATTAAATCATACCTTCAACAACCATTGACAAGTACCTAATTATTCCATTTAACACAAAGATAAACTGGTAATCTTAAACCGGAAAACGCGTAGATACTTCAGCCCACCCACAAATAAACAACTTTCAAAAAAAATATTATACATCACAAAGCATTTAATAAACCCATTTAAACATTCTCCAATTTCTTAGCACAAAAAAAAAGTAATGCGAAAACGTTATTATAGTTAGCCTATTGACTAACTATAACATGCCATATGTGCAATCTGAACCTTCATCTTTCACGCAATCCGCAAACCCTGTTATCGCACAAATAGACATAAGCTGTTCTGACAACTAACCACAGCTGCCCTTAAAATAACAAATGAGTGGCTACACGAAAAACGCAATGAAACTTCAGCACGCTTAGAACAGAAATTCACCTTTCGCACTCTTTAAAGTGTATATAATATTATTGATTAGTTGGATACTTAATGATTACAAAACAGGTGTCGTGTGCGTCATGCCTTCCACGACCCATTGTCCTCCAAGTATATCTGCTGCCTACTGTGTAGGGAGGGGGAGAGAGGGGGGAACTGTAGTATGTGAAGTAAGAAACATCTCATTTTTAGAACACAATCGCCTATTACAAAGATCTTCCTTTAGACTACCAGAACTTTGTTTTCTTTCAGTGGTAAAAACATAGAGTGTAAAAGTGCCAATTTATTTGATTTAATTTTGTAATCATATTATTGGAGAGGGAGATTGGCGGGCTCTGAATCGCCGCAACACCGCCAAAATATATTACAGAACACCGCATCACTGCAAGAAAATTCGACAACACACCGTCACCGCAATATATCTTTTTGTCAAGTTACCATGAAAAAAGCTTACGATTGGCGACCAACAGAGTATTTAAGATTAACTTGACTGTAGAGTGTAGACTGAATTTTAAAACCTTTCAAAAGCCGCGTGCAGCAGACTAGAGGTCAAGTCTGTCCGTTGTAGCTTCCCGTGGTGTCGCGCTTGTAGATTTTGACCTCATTTTAGCATCTTTTTTTGCCTGGCGGTTGTGTGTTGTTTTCGCCATTAGTATTGGCATGTAGATTTTTATATAGGAAACCTTTGAATTTCTCTAACTTTTCTCTCTAAAATACAAGACATGACAGGATCTCAAATGATCTGTTGACAGTAAATGTCTTTCCTGCTATTTATGACACGCTGGGCCCACCTATTTTAATTTTCATGATCCAATGTTTATAGCACATAGAGTTCTAGCTTAATAACCTATTCAACTTGTAGAAATTTGAAGTTTGTCTCAGTCAACGCTATAATTTTAGCTTCCTTTCGCTACGCTTTATATCTCTGTGCAGCTCGCTGCCGGTTTATACTAAAACCTCCATTGTCAATACAGTCTGGCGAATGCTTTATTTACGCCACTATTGATCACTACGCTCAGCTTATTACAAGTGCACGACTCATCGTCGTACATATTTATCCAGTTGAATTCCGGTTATGCAAAAATTGATTAAACTCGAACCCTTCGTACATCTCGCACCTCGTCAGTTGCCAGATATGTATTGTCAAAATTGACAACGGAGCGAGCTCCACACAGCTATAGAGCGTAGCGAAAGGAAGCTAAAATTACAACCTTGACTAAGATAAACTTCAACTCACTACAAGTTGAATAGATTATTAAGCTATAACTCTCTCTGCTATAAAGCTTAGATCATGAAAATTTCAATCCTGCAAAGACAAATCTAAAATAGCTGCGCCCAGCGTGACATAAATAGCAGGAAAGACATTCATAGACAAAACATCATTTCAGTCTGTCATTTCAGATTCTGTCATGTCCGGTATTTCAAAGAGTAAACTTAGAGAACTTCAAACCTTTCCTACATAAAAATCTACGTGCCAATACTTACACACAACCGCCAGGCAAAAAAGGACGCTAAAATGAGGTCAAAATCTACAAGCGCGACACCACGGGAAACTACAACCGACAAACAGAGACTTGACCTGTAGTCCGTTCCACGCCATTTTTGAAAGGTTTTAAAATTCAGTCTACACTCTACAGTCACTAAAATCCTCCTTAATAAACAACTAAATGTAGAATACCCGTTCAAAACATCTAAAAGTAACAAAAGGCATTAAAATCATGAGCCATTTTACACTCTCGTAACTCCCGTCTTGCTTTTCATTATGCACCTTCCATTTCACCCACGTTAGGTATCCGATCAGCACGTGACCAGCCGATGCCAGCGCCTTTTCCCGCCGCCCCTCTCTCGAACGGAAAAGCCCTGGGAACCAGGTTGCATAGTTTATTATAAAACCAGAGAAACAAAACATCCAACAACTGACATTGTAATCCATTCATCAACACTAACTCTAATATATATACATAGCCCAAGCCTAATAGCGTCGCACTTTGAACAAGCTTAACTAAGGTGAAACTTAACTAAGTTGAAACTTAACTAAGGTGAAAGGTTGGAAGCACAAGAATTAAGATTGACGAATCGGCTATTTTCAATTTTAGCAATTCTCAAAAACAGTATTACGCGACCGTCTGCACAGTACATTTTTATAGACCGTACAAAAGTTCACAAAAACAACGTTTCTCTGTCTAGAATAACTAGCACCACTAGTTTCCGAATAAAATACAGTTTATGTTTGTCAAAAATTGCCCAAGAAACTGATTTGAAAATCAAAAATTGCAAAAATACACAAACATATTTGCATAAGGCGATGGGAGTGAAGATAGAACTGTACTATAAAATCAAAGTCTTGTTTTGTTTACATAAAATCGCTTTTCAATCTATCTAATGAATGAACAAACACATAAAAATGGACAACACAATCTTCTTTCGAAAAAATTTATTCAAATCTCCATTAGTTTACGTTTAAAAGCAAAACGCGTACCATTTAATTATAGCTCATCGAGTTTAAGCTTTCTTCGATGAAATTCAAGAGATCGATACAACTGAATTTAAGCACCTTTTAAAATCAATTCTCCAAAACTAACAATAATACTAATTAAAAAGTCACTCACAGATTGATATCAATATAAATTCTCATCGAAAACTGTAATCTGTTTTACCTTTAAGTTTCTCGCTTGCTTGGAAATTCAAATCTCCGCTTCTGGTTCTGAAATCCGTAGAAAACAAAGATCTCCCGCATTGATAAAAACGTAATATATGAAGTTCCTCGAAGCAAGATTTCATCCCTGAAAACTCGTCTTTTTCCACTAAAGCGGCTTCTGAGTATTCCTTAATTAGTATCCCTGTCTTGAGTAGCAAACCGCGAAAAAATGCAGGAAAATAACGACTTTAATTCTCCGCTAGACACATCAAAACAACAAAAGTGTTTACCGAGCTCACGGCTGTGTGGCCGCGCGAAAAACAAAGCCTTGCTTTCAAGATCCCGGATGTTGACGCGCCCGCGAAACATTCCGCTGGCCATGACCATGAAAAATGACGGCGATAGGTTCTATGAATATGGAGCTGCGCAGCCAGGCCTTCGACCTGCAAGTGCTCCGCTATTAATCAACGCCACTAAAAAGCTAGCGAGAACACAAACAAAAACTCAATAACAGAATTCATATCAACATAATCAGCACCCTTTACCCAAACACCAAGTGACATTACCACACGACCCACACCATAACTCTCCGACAATTCTGCGTTTAGGTCTTGAAAAACTGGAGCACTGATAACAGCAGATACCCCAATGCTGTACAAAAAAGTTGTTAACAGAGGGACACGAGTTCTCCTCCTTTTGCAAAATAAAAACAAGCCATCTCGTTAATGCGTTATAATGCGAGGTTATTAAAGAAAAGAATGTTTGTTGTGAAAGGTATTAGGTGGGGTTTTGTTTTTGACTATATTTACCTATCAAAGGAACTCAAGTTTTCCAATTCTTGTTCTTTTTTTTTTATTTGGTAAAGATGCTGTTGTAGGGCACCTTTAGAACAAGTGTTCTTTAAATAGGTACATGCAAACATTATATGATGCAAATCAGCCAATAGAAATTTGTGTTCATGAAATGGGCGTAGTTTTATTTTAGTAGCCATTTGTGTTTACTTTTGATTATTATTATTCTTTTTATTTTGCAAAAGGAGGAGAACCCGTGTCCCTCTGTTAACAACTTTTTTGTACAGCATTGGGGGATCTGCTGTTATCAGTGCTCCAGTTTTTCAAGACCCAAACGTAGAAGTGTCGGAGAGTGATGGTGTGGGTCGTGTGGTAATGTCACTTGGTGTTTGGGTAAAGGGTGCTGATTATGTTGATATGAATTCTGTTAATAATCAAAAGTAAACACAAATCCCTACTAAAATAAAACTACGCCCATTTCATGAACACAAATTTCTATTGGCTGATTTACATCATATAATGTTTGCATCTACCTATTTAAAGAACACTTGTTCTAAAGGTGCCCTACAACAGCATCTTTACCAAATAAAAAAAAAGAAGAATTGAAAAACTTGAGTTCCTTTGATAGGTAAATATAGTCAAAAACAAAACCCCACCTAATACCTTTCACAAAAAACATTCTTTTCTTTAATAACCTCGCATTATAACGCATTAACGAGATGGCTTTAAGAGCCCTTTGATTCATCCAGGGGAATTTGCATTTCTTTGTTGGTATCGGTTTCTTGATACTCCAGAACGTTAACAGCTTTTCTTGTTTACGGTGACTCTGATGGACAGCATGTACTCGTCGATGGCTTTGCTTTCTTTGATTTCCTTGGTTCTGCCATGAGAAGTCGTTCCAAAGGAGCCTTCCTTTACTTCGGCGATTCCGGGCACCATTTGAACTTTGAGGGTATCACATTATCTTTTACATAAAACCTGCCATTGAGGGATTTTTCAATTTCGCTTGTCCTGAAATGATGCGAGCAAATCTTTGTTTTTGTTGTTAATCGAAAGTCTTCCCCGACCTCTCTTCTTATTGCGTGCAGCCACTGTTTACGCAAAGTTTCATCAATGGGAAAGTTGAAAAAGGATACCTTTCCTTGTTTCTTATTCGTGTGTCCTTTTTTATCACATTCAGGCACGCAGCAGTTGGAAGGCATAATGGAAAGATAAAGACTCGCAAATATAAAATAAAGAAACACTGCAGCCGAAGCTCTCTGAGCAGACACTCGTTAAAAGTGCACACCTCTATATGTACTTACGGCCACCTTGACAAAACCGCGTTTAAATGCCGGGAACTTAAGCTCATTAAAATTTATATATTCGGGTCAGTTAAGATGCTTTTTCTGCTTTCCGAGCTCGAGGGTGTCCGCTTTCGAGAGCTTCGACTGTAAACTCCAAAATAAACAAATGTTAAAAGCGACGGTGACAGCGACAGCGGCTTGGCCTGACTAGCCTCGTTTACGTGTGACTTGCCCCAGGTTATCCGAGTACTCCGACATTTATGGAATGGGTGTATTGAACACAACGCATTAACGTGAGCTTTGTGTTTATAAATTTTAAAATGTATGCTCAAATTGTCAAAATACCTGTGTTAAAACAGTGCTCACCATCTTTGTCGGACATTTTGAAGCTTTTAGCAATGAAGGAACACTGAAGACAAACGAAAGAAGCCAAAGAAAAGAATCTGTAAACAAGCGGCCATCTTGGTTAACCTTAGTAACCAGGCTAAATAAAAACATGCTCGAGAAGTTTGCACAGTTACCAAGTTTGTTTTTGGCCTAACGAACGGCGGGCAAACGAACGTAGCTGCACTGAAAACTGCTGAAACTGTTTTTTTTCAACACGATGATTCAATGGATAGAAGCAAAGTCTAGTTCAAAATTTGAGCCTCAAAACTCGGGGTGCGGCTTATCCACGAGTGCGGCTTATACAATAGTGTTTACGGTAGTCTTGCTTATGACCATCAAATTTGTTCATCAAATTTGACACTCATCACATCAGATCCAAACTCAAGCACTCACAAATGTCGTTGGAATGTTTTTGCCTACTAATCTCAGTATGATACTCAGATGCCTCAATGGCCAAATTTAAACTAGAGATGGATTATCCGTCTAGACGAATTATCCATCAGACGAGTAATTTGTCTAAGCATATATCCGAGAGACAAATTTAGACGAATTTTAGAGGAAATTTATCCGAAAAGACTGGGTATGAATCAGAAACCAAATGGCTTCCATGTCTCTCTTCTCAAACTCTTCAACACTTCTTGAATTTCTTCAAAAAGATATCTTTTCGTTTGAGGACTTTTTCGATGCCAGACGTTCGAGGATCATAGCCCATCCTACAGTATAATTACTTCCTCTATATTCTGGATCAAATAAAATCTCTGCAAAAACATTTGCATGTTCATTTGTCCATACTAGCTTTTATCAAACTGGGAGGGACTGCTTTTTCCCTTTTTTTGCTGTTTTGGTGGAACTTGGTTTTGTTGTGGACAAAACTGAGCGGAAATCCGTCTTCATTTTCCATCTAGATATAAATTTAGAGATGAATTAACCATCTCAGACGAATTATTCATCTGTCAGCAGGTGCTGACAGACGAATCAAGTGAAGACGAATTTTGGCTCATAATTTGTCTAAATACCGGATTTATAGCTAGACGAATTATTGATCTCAGACGGATAATTCGTCTCCAGTAGAAATTTGGCCAATGACAAACAAATTCTGACGTTATGCCACCTTTTTATTCTGGAATGTGACTGGCTGTTGCAGAGTTCTCTTTTTTAGCAGCTTTTTGGACAGCTTGTATTTTAGCTGTTATTTAAGAAAAGGTAGCCTCCTTGTGAATTTCAAGGACAATGGTCCTTTAAAGTTCTAGTTTTACATTATCACACTTTGGCTTCGCAACAGTTTTTGAATTTGAGGCTTTCCCTGACACAGACTGTGTCATTTCTTCTGTAGTAAACAACCTTAATAGCATTGGTACCATTGTAACTCGGTGAAAACTATGATAAGTTAAGGACCTCTCCCAGGGGTAATTGTGATGCCCAGAGATGGTCGGGGGATTATACCCCAATGTCTCCTGTCTGGACAGGATTATGACATCTCGAAGCCTGTCACTTTGACCTGTGTGAGACTTGTGATTTACTGGAGTGGTTTGTCCCCCACCCCTTTATTTCACAAACTGTTGTTGTTGTCCTCTTGTCTATGAGCCATGGGTTAGGAGCATTAACATGCTTGAGACCAGGCCTTATAAAGACACACGGGAATTGCCTATTTGATTGGACATCAGCAATTTTGAATTTTTTTACCTGAGACACCATTCATTAGCATACATGACATGCAATATAAAGTTTTGTAGTGTCTGATGCATTATAGAGTGATTCCAAATCACATGGCGGCTCACACGACCTTATTTGGGTTTCTTCAGATCGAAAAGGAACTTTAAAGCGAAGTAAACGGTACAAACAGAATAATAGAATCCGTTTTTAAGCAAATATAATATATGAAGCTATTTCATTGGGATTTTGAAGTTTTTGGGTCAAAACTGCCCCAAATTAAAACTAAGTACCTTCATGAAACACAAAATTCTTACAGAATACCAAGAGAAAATGAAAAGTGAATTTTCGAAGAGAGAATATACCATAATCAGTTTTAGCAAGTTTTCCAAGACCAAAGGCGATAAATTTGAAAACAGGGGCCTCATTTTTTCAAGTTGCATATATTTGCATCCTGGCCATATGTAAGCCAATATACTTATGTTTTCTCTCAGAGCACTAGTAGAACAATGTTAAACAAATTTAGACCATTATTATTTTTTATTTAAATATGTATCTTTTTACAAATTGTGACATAGCCCCTTCAGGAAGACTTTCAAGAAACAGAAAAGCTAAGTAATTTTTGAGTTTGGACAATGTCTGATGACCGATTGTTGTTTTCAGCACTCACCCGACAGATGAGCTGATTGGTTTGTCTAAAGTTGGTGACCTTGGTTTGTCTTTTTTGAAACCTTTTGTAGTAATAGTGGACTAAAAGCACTTTCTACTGCAGGAGGCAAGCAGGGAACTTTGCGAACATGTTGTATTTGCCACCCATTCTGGCCGGTCAGGATAGGAAAAAGAAAAAACCTTACCTTGTCTGCGACTCAGGAAAAAGTTTACATCCTCTGGAAGCCCAGACCTGCACTTGTAACAAAACATCCAGAAGGCAAGGGATCAAAACGATAGAGAAGACTGATAGATGGCAGAGCAGGAAAATAAAGGCTGGCAATGAAGCAATAATGGTGGCAATATGCAAGAGTCCTTAGGCTCCCTGGTCAGTGCGTGGTCACCGTGAGTGTTTTGCTGTAAGTTGCACTGATTTTGATTAGTGATTTCCTTCCGCCCGTAGTATTTCACTTTCACTGTGGTAATTAAGAATGGAGGAAGTGTTTCAGGAAAAGAGGGTAACAAACATGCCCTGAGAGGCGACAGAGAGCCTGTTCTCTCAGTTTTGTATGAAAAATAATGGCAATAAATGTGGGAAAAAAACCCTGTTCTCTCAGGTGTCTCTGACATCAATAAATAACTAAATGTACAACATAATAAAGTAAATATGCATAATAAATACAATTTAATATGAAGACATTTAACTAATATAAAACTAAATTAAAACTAGTAATAGTTACATATTAAATTAATTCATAAATTCGTTAAATTATAATACTATTTCTCTGATAAGTCTTTTAAAGCTTGTTGTAAAATTCATTAATAATTCAAAAGCATTATGACCAATAAATAGGCAGTATTTGAGTCACATGTATACCTTTGTAAACCCCAATAAAAATCAACTGTCTGAAAGCACGGGGAGGGTTTGAAAAGGTAGCAGGGAAAGGCAGGGGTTGATGAATTATAAATAGGATTCATTTTTTATAAAGATCTCTAACTCCCCTAATTAGTATGCTTAACTTTAATAAAGACGAGTCCTGTTAATTTGTACAAAGTTTATTAATTAATCACTAGTTTGACATATCAATCACTAGTTTGATATAACAAAGAATAATAAACTGCATTTAGAATTTCATATTTCTATTGTCTACATACAATCTAAACGTTTACATGCCTGCAAATATTACTTTTTCTCGTAGCAAAAGTTGATAGTGCAGTTGTTAAATACTGAATTGGCACAAAAATTATTGATATTACTTGTTAACGTATTCTCTGGCATTGGAATATGCTCTAGTGGAACGGTCAGATCTTGAACATCTTCGCATTTCAGATCGGCCACTCCAACAACTTCTAACATTGCACATGTATTTTGCCGTCGCTGCTGCCATTCCTCGAGGACTTTTCTACCCCATTTAGTGTTGTATTGTGTTGCTTTCGGAGTGGCTTCCGACACCAAACTGGTCTCTTCTTCTTTACTCTTCGGAGAGCGAAACCGACCAGCCATGTTTCTACTCCAAAAGCTATATGAAAATGAATTGCTAAATTCAATGGACAACTCCATGCCAACGTGATTAACATGACAGACACAATCTATTGTCACGGTTTCATTTCACAAGTAAGATAAAATATTCGCATCCGACCTTTATGGGCTTTTGAATGTCTCCCGCTCATATTTTATCTATTACATAAAGAACGAGAGTTTTTTATATTTTCAGGAAATGTATTCCATAAGGTAATACTAGAGTACTTAAAAGTGCGTTTCAGGTACATGTATTCAGTTCTTGCCTTGAGTGAAATGAAGGTTACAACTTGGTGTTATGGAGCACGAATATATGCTAATTAGTATATGCTAATTTATATGCTGAATATAGTAATAGGGTTCATGGTTTCATGGGTGTCATGGTTTCATGGGTTTCGTGGTTTCATAGGTTTCGTGGTTTTCGTGGTTTCATAGGTTTCATGGTTTCATAGGTTTCATGGGTTTGGTGGTTTCATAGGTTTCGTGGTTTCATGGTTTCATGGTGTCATAGGTTTGATAGGTTTCATAACGAGCCAGATGCTCTTAGCAACCAAAAAATAGATAGACCTCCCTCTTGCCCTATATCTCAGAGGGAGATCTAGTAATTTCCAGCATGCCAATGTAATCTAATCCCTTCTGATGACCATTTATGTTCCACATAAAGTGTGAACTTTTGCACCAAAGCGTTATAATCTTTAGGCGTGAAAATTCATTTGATGCACGTTTTTAATTGAGATTCCATTTTTATGAGGGTTCTAGAGAACTTGCTGCGGTCTGACAGGAAATTGCTTGCGAGATGTAGCTTTGGAACATGAAAACTCTTTATGGTTTTTATGAAGGATCTTATGGGCACAATAAATTTAAAAAAAGGGTCCAAGTATTAGAAACAGCACAATAACAGAAAAAGTCAGCCGCTTAGATATCTGCAAAACAATAAATTTAGATTTCCGTTGGTTTTGTACGACTGAATATTAAACAGTGCGGTACGAGTATGGAAGTCAACTCTGTCCGGAAATTTTCACTGTGTATTCAAGCTAAGTGAAATGTAGCGATTCGGTAATTATTGTTGTCGTAACATTCAGAAGTCGCTCAGAATGGAAACCGCAACCTAGGTACAAATATCAACATCCTTTTGCGGTAAAAAAGACAACCATGTCGGCTTCCTATAATTATTGAAGTTGAAGTTCGGTGTAAGATGTAGTTCGTATTAAAGAGGGCCGGCTATTGCTAAATGTGGATTCCCTCTGTTACAGCTGGCACAAAGAAAATAGGAAGCGAAATTATTGTTGATAGTATTTTTGGAACTAAATTTATATTTCTGTTACTCCTTTGTAATAACAACTGTAATAATTTTGTTTTAATGCTTGCTTTGTTACACACAAAAAAAAGACTCCAACCGGGTGAACCAGTGAGAATATATAACATTTGCCTAAATTTCATGTGCGTCTCAAAATATTAATTAATGTTATATATCCCTGAAGCACTCAGGCATACGGCGATGCCAGGACTCAAACCTGGGTGAACCAAAGAGGATATATAACATTTACTTAGATTTCATGTGCATCTCAAAATATTAATTAATGTTATATATCCCTTAAGTGCTCAGGCATACGGTGATGCCAAGACTCAAACCTGGGTGAACCAGAGAGGATATATAACATTTGCCTAGATTTCATGTGCGTCTCTAAATATTGATTAATGTTAAATGTCCCTGAAGCACTCAGGCATGCGGCGATGCCAAGACTCGAACCTGCAATGGGTGAATGAGAAAGGATTTCTAACATTTGCCTAGATTTCATGTGCATCTCAAAATATTGATTAATGTTATATATCCCTGAAGCGCTCAGGCATGCGGCGATGCTAGGACTCAAAACCTGGGTGAACCAGAGGATATATAACATATATGGTGAACCAGAGGATATATAACATTTACTTAGAAATTTCATGTGCGTCTCAATATTAATTAATGTTGTATATCGCTTTAAAAGCGCTCAGGCGTACGGCAATGCCAGGACTCAAACCTGGGTGAACCAGAGAGGATACACAGTCGAACCTGTATATAACGGCCCTGTATTAAGCGGCCAGTTTTCAAAGTCCCGATTTTTCGCTCATACAAACGCTGTATTTGTTACCTGTATTAGGCGGCCACTCTATTAAGGGGCCGCAGCCACCCTGTAGCAGTCCTATGTTTGTCTTTCTTTGTTATTTTTACCTGTATTAAGCAGCCACCCGTTGAACGGAAACTAAGCCATGTCATTTTATGCGGTATTTTATTGTCTTTAAAATGCGATCCATCGTTACTATAAATAAATAACATGTACAAAGCTACTGTAAGCTGATAATCGGCCGTTTAGTATTGTTAACGCTTTGCAGATGTCCGCAATGTGCTGAAATACAGACAAAATCACGAACACAAAAAATGTTCGTTTTGAATATGCTTCACTCTTTGCTAGAAATTCCTCTTTAATTAGTTTGTTCTTTAGCCATGTGATGGACAATGAATCGCCTTTAAACGTATACTCGCAAGGGATTTTAACTGCACATTGAACGTTATAACTGCACTTTGAACGTAACAACTATGAAATGACGGAATGAGAGTCATAGAAATACAGTACTGTATACCGTAGAAGAGTAGAGGATAATTTATTTCACAGTACTTTTACACAATGTTACGTAATTGGCGCTGAACTTTGTTTAAAGTATTGATCGGTTAAAAGAGTGTTAATTGTCTTATTGGTTCCTTGCATGAAGTGTTTTTGTATGATACGCCATTAAAATTTACATAAGACCACGCCCAGTGAGTATTTTTAGTGATCCTGTATTAAGCAGCCACCTGTATTAAGTGGCCAGTTTATCAAGTCCCAAGGGTGGCCGTTATATACAGGTTCGACTGTATAGCATTTACCTAGATTTCATGTGCGTCTCAAAATATTGATTAATGTTGTATATATATATCCCTCAAGTGCTCAGGCGTATGGTGATGCCAGGACTCAAACCTGGGTGAACCAGAGAGGATATATAACATTTGCCTAGATTTCATGTGCGTCTCAAAATGTCGGTTGCTTAATATCCAAAATTCATTTTCATCATATTCCTGGGTGACGCAGACAGCACAGAAAGGATATAGAACGTTACCTGAAGGGTGGTAACAACGCCGAATTAAACCTAGCAACAGCAACATCCAGATCGTCCTTGTAAACTCTCTGTTCATAAAGCCCGCCATTGTTTTACGCTGCAAGCTGAACCGTGGCAGAAACGCCGCATGTCTTCGAATTTAGAACAAACCAGTCTCTCAAATCGCTTACCGTAGGCAGCTCAAATCGTCGAATGTCAAAGGCATCCATTGATGCACTCGCGGGAAGAATGTGACCCAATTTTCCCACTCTTCTCATATTATTTTTTTAATTGAAATCCAACCTCCTAAAATGTCAAAAAAACAATCCAAATTATGCAACAAATTATGTAGTATAACACTTGGTTCAGGTGTCGGCATAGTTGGTCTCTCTCCAAGGTCATTAGGATCGCGAAAAATTAATCCATAATATTTAGAGATTGCCCAATGATAAGGGTTTCGTTTAGAAAGCGTTTTCACAAATCATTGTACGGCGTGAAACAAATCCAGTTTAACAAGAGTACCAGGGAACAGGCGACTTAAAGATTCTTTCCATTTACATCAGTTATCTATCGTTATACCTCCAAGAAGAGCATTCTGACAATGAAAACGTTCCATCCAATCTGAAAACATTGTAGAAACTTCATCGAAGTTTTCACATCTTGTAAATTGCCATTGAATAACATCCCCCTTTTCGTTCAGAATACAAAACACAGCATTGTATAATTCAATCCATTTGCCATCACTTGATCTTTTGTATCCGATGTTGGCATCATTTTTAAACATGTGGTCACACGATATCCACCTAGCAGGTAATCTGGACATGGCCTGCACAAACCTATCCTCTTGCATCTTGAATGCAGCTACATAAAGAGCTATCAATAGATCATTGGGTGGATGAGGGAAAATTCGTTTTGAAAATGACGGAAACCACAAATCGTTCTTGTTTTCCTGAACGCCTTGGGAATATTTCAGTTGGTAGTGGCACAAAAATTTACATTCCATGGATGAAAAGAAATCACGATATTGTAATTCAAGTAGTTGTTCAATTTGATCAAAAGCAAGTCCCTCGTCCACAAGTTTTTGCACGAGATGAAGTGTATCTTGGTAAACCCAGATTTGTGAAACAAACAAAACAGGAGTTGAAAAATATATGAGGAAGGAAAGCTCGACAATATAGAAGGGTGACAAGACGAAATCTCATGGCCCGTACAACAGCGGTACATACAGCTCACAAGAAGAATGCAGCTGTTAGAATGATAGAGGTCGTGGATTGTATCTCTCTAACCGGCCATTAAACCAATGATTCGTTCTGGATAAAAATGAAGTGGTTCTCCTCCAGGCATGTAGGGCACAAAAGTGATCGAATATCAAAGAGATGAGGAAACTGAGCTAAGGGATCCCAGAGAATAAATGGATACTGTAAGTAGCTCTGCCAGGCATGGGACTTTGGCCATTCGCACATGCTACTGGCATGAAGATTGAGGGTACACTTGGTATACATGAAACTCTTAAAACCTTAAATATCGAATATGAGTAGTCATGACTTGATGTAATGAGATTTAAATGGGTCTGTCACCGTCTCTTTTCTCTGTCTGAAGACGTTTCGTTTCGGCTAATTCTTAATCCTTTAACAGTAATGAGACTGAGTTAGTTGTTACATGCTATTTAAAACAGCAAACGTAGAGTGACGCTTGCGTGTGCGTAACCATAAATGGTACTCCTTTTAATTTTAGTGAAGTACAGTACCTTTTTTTTTCGGAACACCAACGACCTCAAATATTTTTAATGTCTTGCCATCCATACTTAGTTAAGAGCATGCTTACTTAAGCACTGATTACGCCTAGGATGTTTCCCGATTGCTCATGTAAATATACGAGTATTTTCATAAAAATATTATTCCATTCGTCGAAACAACTTGTCGTTAATTTTATTTTTGGCATAAAAGTTTATTTAATGCAATTTAATTTAATTTGACGGTGAATAAACAATCATTCTATGTCCTTTGAAACAAAAAAACTATACTAACGATATTAACAATCAATCCTTGTTCTTTTTCAAAAAAACAATGATCACATGCGAAAGCCTCACGTTATGTTTGTGATGACCCATCTTTATTCATTGTCTATCTTTGTCATCTTCCGATGACATCCATATTAATGGTTTATGCATTGTACCCGAAAACGTTTTTCAATTAGGTGTGTAGCAGGAAAGGTACTAGTACATGTTTGTGAGATAAGCAGGATGAATTTGTTTAATTTTAATGGAGATCATGCTAACCGACCAAACAAAGGGAATCGGTGATTAAAAACCAATACGAGTTGAGGCGATGAGATCATTATGATACATATAGGCAAAAAAGCCATGGATGTTTTGACTTCAATTTGTGGTATTCTTTGCCTGTAAGCTATGAAGAGGTTGTTTAAAACTGTGCGAAAAAAAATGCAATCGTTTGCAGGGCAACGCCGACTGCTAAAGGTGACTGGATATTGACATATTTCTCAGTATTATCATTAACAAGCTCAATGCATAGGAATGGATCAACCCCTTTGGTAAAACAATCACAAGAGAAAGGTGTTTCCTACCTTGAACCATGCATTTTTTGTTATTTAGTTTCCGTCACGGAGAATTCAGTAACATCAGTCACATGAGAACCTCATAGAAGAATAATGAAGCAAGCAGACAGTAGTTATGTACGTTGGTGATTCGGGACCGCCCCCAAACGCCCGAAAAAACGCTTATTTTGAGAACTCCCGAACACCTGAGTTTCCGTGCCCCAGGGCTCATTGCATTCGCCCTGGGGCACGGAAACTCAGGTGTTCGGGAGTTCTCAAAATAAGCGTTTTTTCGGGCGTTTGGGGGCGGTCCCGAATGCACCAACGTACATAACTACTCCCAGTGCTTGTGAATGCTGGTCCCGACACGAGACCACCAATTGAAGAAACCCCACCCCCGCATATACCAACCCACATGGCAATGACACAGAGGCCCGATACGAGACCAGCAATTGGAGAAAATGAAATCCCTGTATATAATATGGAGGTTCAACGTCTTGACTTCAATCCAAGGAACCACGATTACTTCGGCAATTCGCTGCATGGTTATAAGATGAATGTCCCTGATGATTACCAAATCAAGGACCTGAATTCATTCTTCATAACTAATAAGATGGCCATTCTCCAGATAATTGCACGCGAAGTCACAGAGCTTGGCGGGGTGAAGGTCACTTTGTCATTCGATGTTCACTTTTCAATGGCAGGTGATAACAATCGAGAAATGAATCACTTCTTTTGGAACGTTAAACCACTGATTGTGACACATATCTATAAGCTGCGAGAGGAAGGCTTCCTAGAAGACATTGTGAATGGCTTTAAGGAAGAGATTGCTAGATGGCAGCAATTGGGTTCTGGTTGGGTGGTTGATAAAATCAAAACTGTTTACCTTGAATTCGGGGTGTACAAGCCTATACGAGGCGGCACATTTATCCCAACACCATCAAAACTCAGGTCGAAGCAGGCAATCATCAATGCAAAGAACAGAGACAATCAGTGTCTACGTTGGGCACTGCGATCGGCATTGTTCCCTGCCGAGGTGCATTCAGACAGACCAGGAAGTTATCCCATTGATGATGACCTTGACTGCACTGGAGTTGATTTTCCAATGCCATTGAGTCAGATTTCTAAGGTTGAACGTCAAAACAACCTTGCAATCAACGTTTATGGCTGGAAAAACAACAAGGTGGTTGTAATCAGAGTCAGTGAGCAAGGGGATCCCAATCTGCGAAGGATTAATCTGATGTTGCTCACAGACATACACACTTCGCATTATTGTTACATCAAGAGCATGAGCAGACTTCTACACAGTGAGTTCAATGTTGGGCGTCGCATGCATCACTGTGACAGATGTCTCCAACCCTTCACTTCAGAAAGGGTTCTCACCGACCATCTCTTCTATTGTAGGGGAGTCAAAGGCAGGCCGGCACGAGTTGAAATGCCCAAAGAAGGCGAAAACTTCCTCCACTTCAAGAACTTTCAGAACCAGATGAAGAAGCCTTGGGTTATTTATGCTGACTTCGAAAGCATTGTCGAAAAAGTCCATGGATGTATACCAGATCCCCAACAGAGCAGCACCACTGCGATATCCGTACACAAACCCTGTGGGTTCTGCATGTTAGCTGTTCGCTCTGATGGGGAGACAAAGGGCCCTTACCTATACAGAGGAGAGGACGCGGTGCCGGTCTTTCTTAACAGCCTTCAGCAGCTAGAAGAAGAGATCAGAAACGAACTGCAAGACAAGGCGCCGCTCTCAATGACGAGAAAGGGATGGGCCGAATTCAACCGTGCAACTGACTGCCACATCTGTAACCAGTCCCTCACCAAGAGGAACCACAGGGACGCTGTTGCGGTCTATGATCCAAACACAGGAGCATACGCGGGCTTTGTTCATCGTTTCACCAACAAATGTTACCAAAATGCATTCAAAACTTACATCCATGGTGAGGACGGTGAATTAGAAGAGTTCCCATTTGTTGGGCCAAGAAACAAATGGAAGCCCATCACAGAAAAATTATTCGAGCAGGTCGACTGTCTTTTCTGCGGGGAGTCTCTTATCCAAGACTCTGTTCGAGACGCAGTTAAAGATCATTGCCACATCACAGGTAAATATCGGGGCGCGGCTCACAGTTTTTGCAACATCAACTATTTCCGAACCAATTCGAAAACGGAAATAATCCCCGTAATCTTTCACAACTTGAGGGGTTATGATGCACACCACATTATCAGCGGAACTGCAGGCATTCAATCTGATTTGAAATGCATCCCCAACAACATGGAGAAATACATCTCTTTCTCCCTCGGCAAGCTGAGGTTCATTGACAGCTTGCAGTTTATGCAGTCAAGCCTCAGTGCCCTTGTTGAAGTAAACAAGCCAGAGTCCTTCACAATCACGGCAAGCTATGAGGAGAACCAAGCCAAACGCAACCTTCTCCTGCAAAAAGGGATTTACCCATACGAATACATGGACTCATGGGCTCGATTCGAGGAGACCTCTCTCCCGCCTAAGGATGCCTTCTACAGCGAGCTCAAGAAGGACGACATCTCAGATAAGGAATACGCACACGCAAAAGTATGGGAGGTATTTGGATGCAAGACGCTTGGAGATTACCACGATCTCTACCTCATGACAGATGTGCTTCTTCTGGCCGATGTTTTCGAGAACTTCAGAAAAACATGTCTGCAACATTACAAGCTTGACCCGGCACATTATTACACAAGCCCTGGCCTCTCATGGGACGCCATTCTCAGGTATACGGGCATCAACCTGGAGCTGCTCACAGATGTTGACATGCATCTCTTTGTTGAAAGAGGCTTGCGAGGTGGTATATCCATGGAGAGCAGGCGGTACTGCAAGGCTAACAACCCCTATCTTCACGATCACAACCCCAACGAAGAGTCAAGTTACATCATGTATCTCGACGCGAACAATCTATATGGATGGGCCATGAGTCAGCCTCTCCCAGTTGGCAACTTCGCATGGTGCCTTGTCTTTCCAACTCAACACCAGATTAGGAAGTGGAGGTCAAACAGAAAGATTGGTTACATCCTCGAGGTTGATCTTGAGTACCCCGAGGAGCTGCACGATGAGCACAACGCTTATCCTCTTGCCCCAGAAAGTCAGGTCGTCCCAAAGGCATGGATGTCTCCATACCAAAGGGCCTTGGTAGAGGGACAGCCAGAAGACAAGACAGAGAAGCTGCTCCTTACCCTAAACAAGAAATCTCGGTATGTGTTGCATTACAGAAATCTCCAGCAGTACCTGGATCTGGGAATGAAGTTGACGAAAATCCACAAAATGCTCAAGTTCGAGCAGAGGGCCTGGATGGAGCCATACATCTCCCTGAACACCGAGCTCAGAAAGAAGGCCACTTCCGATTTTGAGAAGAACTTCTTCAAGCTCATGAACAACTCAGTCTTCGGTAAGACAATGGAGAACCTCAGAAATCGAATCGACATGAAGCTTGTCCGATCGCACGAGCAAGACAAGATTAGAAAGCTTATCGCAAGCCCGCTGTTTTCCAGAGCAACAGTCTTTGGAGCTAACATGGCGGGGATACAGATGCACAGGGAGAAAATCCTCTTCAACCGCCCAGTCTACACAGGGTATGTGCATCCTTGATCTTTCCAAAACACTGATGTATGACTTCTATTACAAACATCTCAAGCTGAAATATGGTCCACGCGTAGACCTACTTTACACAGACACAGACTCTCTGCTCCTCGAGATCAAGACGGATGATGTTTACAAAGACATGGAGAACCTTCGGGATGAACTCTACGACACGAGTGACTATCCCAAGGACCATCTACTCCACAGCCAGCTTAACAAGAAGGTCATTGGGAAGATGAAGGACGAGTGCGAGGGTGTGCCCATCTCAGAGGTTGTGTGTCTTCGCTCGAAGATGTACTCTATCTTACTAGAGGACGACAAAAACATCAAGAAAGCAAAGGGCACCACAAAGGTTGTCACAAAGAAAGAGATCATCCACCAGAATTACAAGGAAGCTCTTTTCGATCGGCTAACCTTCAAGCATGGGATGGACAGGCTCCGAAGCAAAGGCCACCAAATCTTCGGTGAGCACATCACCAAGATAACACTCTCGCCCTTTGATTCAAAGCGCTGGATAAAAGACGATGGCGTCCATACGCTTGCATATGGTCACAAAGATACAGGAGGCAACTGAGTGCCCGGTGGCACAACCATCAACTCCTCACGCACAAACCCGCGCTTGGGTCCGTCGTACAGATAATAGACAGCCGGCGCATCTGGCTTGGTGACAATCCTTTGTATTTGGTAGACTTTCAAAGACCAGATCGGATCAGTTGCCCGTCGACTACCGCCTTCAAGCTCACCGGGGTAATATAGATATCTCAAATTGACTCCATGAGGGAGCTTCTTTTCATTCATCCCAACTGGTCTCAAATATGGTGTCGCTGGCTTAGCTGAGGTTGCTTTCTCTTTTATCGCTTGCGCAGGCTTCTTGCCAGTGAGTTGAGTCACTTCATTGTTCAAGGCAGAGATAACATCTGGCAATCTTTTAACCCAAGCAGTCGAACGGCCAGAGGGCAGATTCATTTCAACTGCGTACTGGTAACCAAACAATCGTTCAGCCAGGGTTCTGTTGAATCTTTCAACAATCCCTTGGTCTCTGTGGATATCAACGCGCCCACGGCGAATGGTTGTTTTATGAGCCCCAGTCTCTTTAGTCACAGCTCCCATAAACTCTGTTCCCGGATCGACTTGCAACAGTTGTGGCCATTTCAAAGGCCCGCGCCTGTAAATACGTGTAAGGGCCTTCGAAACTTCATCAGACTCTTTCGAAGTCAAGGGCTCTGCTGCTTTGTAACGGCTAGCCACATCAACAACTGTCAAAGCATATTTGTAAATCTTTCGCCCATGAGGCAGTTTGTCGTGAGGTAAAAAAAGTAGATCCGCTTGATGCACAGCATTAGGAGTTTGAACATCAAACTTTGGTCGAAGGATATGGCGTGGTGCAGGGAGGTAAACTTGCCAAAGGGCTTGTTTGTCGAGCCATTTCTTTGCCGCCTCTTCAGAGACCTTGGCTGCTGCAGCTAGCTTTTTGACAGCGGCAAGTCCTTTCCAGTAGCCTTTGGGGCTGTAATAGATCTTTGAGAGTTTGGCTTCCATAGGGATGGTATATACTTATGTATTGTGTTGCCGTTTGTTTACAGAAAGCGATAGGCCGCATACCCACCTGCAAGAAGGGAACCTCCAATGAACGCAAGTTCACCAGTCTGCTGTTGTGGGCTTGGTTTATAGAAGTCTGAGAATTGAGGCTCTTTGTAATCTTTGATTTGTTTGTCAGGTTGCGATTTATGCATCTGGTTGTACAAGACCAGGGCTTGGTCAGTGGTTTGAAAGTTTTGGCTAGCTTGGTGTTTTATTCGATCATTGGCTGCAATCCAGTCAAGGAGCTTAGTGCGGTCCTTCTGGTATTTGGCGTAAGCCGCTTGGTATTGCTCCAGAGCTTTGTCATGCCGGATTTTCTCATCCATTGCTGCCTTTCCGTTATCACCAGATAGATACTTAGCGAGATAATTGCCGCCAGTGAAGGCTGCAGCATTCAAAACAGCACCAAGGGTCATTATTGCAATGCTGGCCATTGAGGTTGTGTGTATACATATGGTTTTACATGTTGTCTGGGAGGATTTTCTGGTCCTCGAGATATTTCTTCAGCGCGATGCTGCCAGCCATGACGGCTGTGAACTTGACGTAGTTCATCAAGCTTGCACTGGGGTCAGCAGTGAAGTTTTCTTTGATGGTCTTTTTCCCAATCCAACCAATACCAGCGACAAGGCCAGTTATTGTTGCGGCGTCGAGGATAGACTTCACAAGCTTATTGTCAGCCATGGTTTGTGTGCAGTATACATATGTTTATTTTTTATTCCATTTTTTTAATTCCTTGTCTTGGGGGTTGTTCTGGTGGTGGGGTCGGTGTGTTTGCTTGTGGTGGGGTCAGTGTGTTTGATTTGTGGCCAAGCTTTTGCATTATGGCTTCGCGTTGGTAATACACACCCATAACAGAGACAATCAACCCTCCAACCCCCAGAATATAAAAGATTGAGTTGCTGTTGGTGTCAGTTGTTGTGTCAGTTGTTGAGGGTTCACTTGTTGTGACACTTGTTGAGGGTGCGGCCTTTTGTGCTTCGGCCATTTTCTTTGCTTCACGGGCCAGGCGGTTGCGCTCTGCTAGCATTTGGCCAGATTTAACACGGCCTGGGTTCTTTTCTGTTGCAGGCTTTGTTTTCGGGACCTCAGAGGTAACGCGTGCAGGTGTTGGAGTTGGTGTTGGAGTTTGAGTTTCTTCAGGAATCGCCTCGAGTGGTGTGGTCATAGTGGGTATATATATGATTTTTGAAAATTTGGCCAGGTGTGCTGACAGGTTCCACCTAGGTTCCGCCCAGGTTCCGCCCAGGTTCCGCCCAGGTTCCGCCCAGGTTCCGCCCAGGTTCCAGCCAGGTTCCAGCCAGGTTCCGCACAGGTTCCTGCCAGGTTCCTTCAAGGTCCCAGCCCAACTTCATCAAAGCCCTCAAGTGGATAACCTTCACTGTCTCTGCTTGGATGTGTGGGTTGTGGTTCCAATTCTATTAAGTCAGGCTTGTGATCAGGCTCTCGTTCAAACTTGACGTGTTTTGTTGTGATAAGAGCAGCATTGGCAAGTGCTAGCCATCGTCCGCATCTCAGGGCAAGACCTCCAGCAAGATTTGACAGCTCCTGGTAGATGATGTAATCATTTTTGAGTTCTTTCTGTAATTCCTTGACATCATCAAGGTCGACCACCATGCCAACTCCTTTGGACAAGAGCATTATGGCTGAATCAACTAGAGATTCTGTTGTCTTGTTGCCGACATAGGCCTCGTACCTTTTGATGTACTTGTCAACGTCCTTGTCTGAAAGGCGCTTCACATGATCGTGTGTAAGCTGCACGCCGATAGATTCTTTGGCCTTGCCGGTTGAAACAAGGATTGCCAGCTTCTCACGTTTGGCAGGAATGCCATCGTCACACACGAGCCCTGTAGGAGGTGCGGTATCAGGGGCAGCCTCCAACATCTGCATTACTTCGCTCCAGTCGTGCTGGTCTTCAGCTGCTTGTGCCATCATCCGGTGTATATATAATGTGTTTGTATTTTTTTTAATTTTCGATAATTCTCTTGATGGCTGGTAAAAGAGTTTCAATCTCACGTATAAGCCTAAACCTTGTACTCAATTCCATACGGGTGCCTAAGAGAGAAAACCAGGTGGGAATACTTACGGGATTTGAGTCTTGTGATAAGCTCTTTGTACTCCTCGTGGGAGAGCTCGCCGGCATAGTCTTCGAAGATGGCCTTAGTTGTCTTGCTGGAGGGTGTGTAAAAGAGCACGATCGCTGCATTGTTATCACGATATGGCTTAGCTATGCTGGTGATCTGCTGCGTCAAGACCCACACGGATATGCCGTCATGCCTTGCGCTGAACCCCAGATTGACCAGCTGGCTTGTGCGGCCTTTGACATCTTTGGAGGCTGCGCAGTCATCGAGAATGAATAAAGTGTTGGTGCATGTGAAAAAGAAGCTCGCTAGCTTCAACCAGTCTTCGATTTCATGCTGTTGGCAGATAATCACAAAGATGTGCGGATCGCGGTCCACGAAGCCATCGTATGTCTTGTTCTTGACAAATGTGGGGCAGAATAAAACAATGTAATCAAAACAACCCCTAAAGGGGCCTCGCAGTTGGTTTAGAAGATACTGTGTCTTGCCAGAGTTAGTGGGGCCCACGATTAGTGCATTGAATGGCAACTTTCTTGGGTCCATAGCCAACGCCTATATTAGTTGGTTTGCAAACTGGTGGGGAGGGCGCCTTTGCCAGAAGTCTTTCTATTTCATTGTGTGATAATGGTCCGGTGGATGGCAGGGGAGCCGGCTTATCATAGAAGTTGATCTTGCTTGTGGCCATGGTATATATATGCGTGGTGTATTTAGTACTGTACAGAATCCAGCTGCCTGCTTATGATGTTCAACTGTGAATCTGAGATGGTGAAGATGTGACAGTTTGCATTTCCCGAGCCTGTGCCGTTTCGTTCAGTCTCGAGTTGCACGCCATCCTGTGTGTTGACGAGCCGTTGCCGTGCAGAGCTGGGTCAGCCATGGACCGCAGGTCAATCCAGAGACCAAACTTGTTGCCTGTGAGATATTTGGTCAGGTTCATGTTGGGCCTTCCGCGCGTGTGGAAGTGTCGGGAGATTTCACTCCACATGTCAGTGCCGGCGATACCCTCGTTGTAGACCCTGTTTGGAACCCCATTTACGGTGACCTTCACTTTTGTGATGTCGGGATTGAAATAGTTCTCAGAGTCCCTTGCACCCGCAACATAGGGGTTGATGAACAGCAAGAGGATGCCCTTGAGAGACCTGCGCTGTGGGTTTACCCGAAGATTCATCCGAGTGTCCCTGCTTTTTGAGAAGGGATGCACCCGATCTCGCATTACGAAGTCATAGGCGAACCCCTTGCCGCTAGTATAAGTGCTTGTTGCTTGATCAGCCAGCTCCTTACTTCTGATCGTCTCGTACTCCAGCTGGATGTTTTCCAACTTGTACACGAGCTTGCTTGTGTCTGAGCCTCGGACAACTTGGCTTGCGGGAGGGTTAGTTCGAAGACCAGATCACTGTATAGGGCCTGAGGGTACATGATTCCGTGATCAGTTAAGATTTGGTGATCCAGTTTGATGCGATACTTATTCTTGTATATTGTCTCCAGTTTGTTCTCTGCATCCACCCCGGAAGTCTTCTTGTCGCCGGCATTAGAGCGGATCTTACACAAATCCTCACTCTGGATGCCCTCCATAAGCATGTTGTCCCGCTCATCGGTTGATTTGAATAGGTCTTCGAAGATCTTGTAGATGTCGTACCCAACCGTGTCCTCGACGGTGGTAGCGCCAAATTTTACAACGAGCCTGTCCACCAGTGCCCTAGAAACATTCTGCACGAGAAAGTTGTTAGCGTCGCCCCCGGCTAGGTTGATGTTAAACACAAGTGCAAGCGAGCCGGACACAAGGACATCATGCTCGCCCAGCTTGGGCACCGAGACGTACAGTGTCTCGCCTGGATTGGCCTCAGAAGGGTTGAATGAGATGCGCTTAACGGTTCGCTCTGCCTTCATGGCACCCACTGTCTTTTCACTGTGAGATGGAAGTAGATTCGGTTGCACCGCCGCCGCCATGGTATATATTTGTGTTTTTAAACTTATATTTATATATCATCATGGCAGAAGGCGGATATGATATACCTGACGAGGCAAAGGACACAGACCCTCTCATCCCAGACACAGGGAATGACGAGGATGCGGATCTTGAAAATTGGATGAATCAACCAATGACAGAAGAAGAAGCAGAAGAATACAGTCGATGGACCCATGACCAAGACACCACGCAACCTTTTGAACCAGGGGCTGCTTCCACACCATCTGGTGAACAAGTGCCTATGATCCCAAGAACAAGGTTGCCCCCAGAACAACAAGGCTCCCACACTGAAGAAACCTCTTTCATTACAGGGGATACTCAAGGTCGGCGATTGATAACAATGAATGATATGGCCTTTGACGAGGTTAAGAACGAGTTTCCCAGCATAGACAGAAGTCAACTTAATTTTCGGTACGAGCCGAAACCAAAATCAGGTGGGGCCATCATCGAGGTAAAATATCATACCAGAGACAAATGGTATCCTCTTTACACAAAAAGCCGTGGGGCATCCGAAAAGAGTTTCAACGCTTCTCTTCCCAAAGAGATCAAAGCTGCTCTCGGAAAGTCTGTGACCGAAGAGTTAAATGAAACAAATGCTACACTTGAAGCAACTCAAAAAGAACTGGAAGCAGATCAAAATAAATTACAACAAGCAGAACAAGCGGCTGCGGATGCACAAAAACTTCGCCGCGACACGGATGCACTCAGAAATAGAAGCAAAGATATTGCTGACCAGATTCAGGAACTGGAAGATGCACATGGGCCGCTGGATAAGGAGGCAATACAAAGACTAAAAAATGAAAAGAGAGCTGTTGAAGCTGAGCATCAAGCTAAACGAAAACAACTGGACAATGCACAAAAAACTGCCCAACAAGCAGACAAACTAAAAAAACAAATCGACAAACGCATGCTTGACAATATGGGGTTAGAAAGACGCGAGAGGAGCTTAGAGGGAGACAAGACGCTGTGAAACCACTGGACGAACTGAAACAGAACAAAGAAGAGCTTGAACGGCAGAACGCTGAAGACAAGCGCGGCATAGAGGATGAGAACACTTCTCCCTATGAAAGAGAAGCCGCGGAAGCCCGGGTTGCTGAACGTGAAGAAGAGCTAGCAAGGGTCAACACAGAAATTGAGGTGCGTGAAATGGGAATGTCTTTGAGAGAGCGGGTTAGAGAAGTCTTCAAGAAATATGGATGGACCCTGCAAGCGATTGTTCTGGCAGCTGGCATCACCATCAGCGCTGTGGTACTCGCCACCTTGAATGGCCTGGCAAAGGCCACCAAGGCTATTGGAAATGGACTTAAAGCGCTTGGCAAAAAGGCAGCCAACGCCCTGCCTGGCTTGATTGGCTCAATTGTGAGTTTTATCTTCAAAGCTGCTGGGTCGGTCATCTCCTTTCTGGGTGAACACGCCTGGCTGCTCATCCTTGCCGTGGTTGCCTTCCTTATTGAAAGGGTCACCAAGCGTGCGAAGTCATAAGCTTTGCGCTTATCTAAACCAAACGAGAACGCCTGCTAAAGCAATCACACCCACACCAATGAGTGCCTTGTTTACGTGATGCGAGTCGGGCTGTGAGTCAGGCTGTGGTGTGGGGGCTGGTTTTGGGTCTTTTGGCGCTATGCCCTGTGCCTGTGTGGCCTGTTTATGTATCGGGTTTGATGGATGACTGTTTGGTGGATTAATCTTGCTCGGGCCCCCATCCATGTGGCGAAGGGAGGCTTTTTTTGTGCCCAGGTTAACATCGTTGTTCACACCCAGCTTCATGCCTTGCGTTGCCTCCTTGAGATTGTTGTTGTACCCCACCACGCTCTCTGTGTTGATAATCATGCGCGATGGCATGAGCCAGCTTCCGGGCGCTGTCGCAAAGTCTAAGCGCACTTTCGTTGCTTGGATGGCAAGTTGATATCGCTGTACGCTTGTAGAGATGTCGTTCAGTATTATGGCCTCCTCTAGATGGGTGAGGAATACTCTCTGCGTTTCAAACGCCCGGCCTCCTCTTCCAATGATGCTGCTGCGGGTTTTGGCTTGTGCACCCAGGATGCAGTACACAAAGGCCTCGATTGACTGATTCATACGCGCTAGCCCTGGCTGTGTTAGCCCTTGTGCATAATTAGGCACAAAGTGCTCGAACTGACTAACAGCGCCCTGGTCGTTACGAACGAAGTATATGCCGTTTGCTCGATAGTTTGGGTCTTTCCTGTCTGTAACGCGCTCGTCATCAAACAGGGCTAGATCGGGATCAGGATAGTCGTAATCAGTAGAAAGAGGGCCACTATATGTGACCCAAATGTACACATTGCCAAGGCCGTGATTTTTGCCGTATGTGAAACGGAAGTCAGAATTGGGGTCTACACCGAACTCTTGGCAAATCCTCTTGTATGCGTCGATGTTGAACTTGTTGTCTTTCTGGTTGAATGTGGGGTCGTCTGGCAAAGCACTAACGCTCTGTTCACCACCCAGCTTGTAGAGGATTCGCCTTGTTGTGAAATAGACGTGAAACCGGTAAAATGACCTTAACTGTGGGGTTAGGGAGAGGCTGGAGTTCTTATCAAACAGAAGGTCACGTGAGATTCCACAGCCGGTTGTTGCACACCACAAGGCGAAGTTTAGTTGTTGTGGCCAGAAACTCATTTGCGGGCTGCCGAGCCACTTTCTCCCATATTTCGCGGTTGTGAACGTAATCTGTGTGTCTCTGAAAATGTTTCTGTATTTCGTTGTGAAATAATCAGTTGGCGTGACATAGATCTTTTACGCTTCGTCGTTCAAGACAGAGCCAATCATCATGTCTTTTTCGATTGATGTGGAGAATTCAACAGCAGGGATTGGTTTTTGTGTGTTTCGGTTTAACATCAACTGATTGGGGAAACCACCAATATACTCTAAGCCAAGGGCGTCTTTCAGGGCTTGTGTCCAATCCTTGTGCGGTATGTCTGCGGGCATAGCCCAGGAGCCTGGGCCCTTTATGAAAAGCACTTCTCCTGTGGCTTTGTGGTTGTCGTCGAAAGAAATTTCTGTTGTAAATCTTGACATATCAGCGTGCGGGAAACGCCTTTTGAAGTCTGAGATTGCCTTAGCCTTGGCGGCTGTAGAGAGTTTTTCAGCCTCTGGCGTTTTCATCCAAGTAAATGGCGGATTTACTGTGGGGTGTGGATTTACTGCAGGATGTTGATAAATATTATGTGGACGAGGAAAAAACGGGGGCGGGGGTCCATAATCGTGACCGCCAATGTCTACACCGAGATTTGAACCAGGATTAAAACCACCAGGGCGTCTGCCAAACATGATTGAATATATATATAATTTAAAATATATATATATAATCATGGTTATGCTAAGAATCTTCACACATTCGAACCCCCACACAATCTACTTCGATCACCCTCTTCCGAAGCCGAGTTTCATCCGGCTTATCGCTTTCTGGCTTTATAATTCGTGGTTTACTTTGAAAGAAGACGCAACAATAACATGGTATACAACTGGCGAAAATAAAAAAGGAACTGTCTTGAAAATACCCAAAGGACATTACTCTCCAGCCACTCTGAATGCTTGGATAGAGGAGGTATTTAAGGGGCAACCAGTAAAGGTACATATCGTAAACGATGAACCCTTTGCGAGAATGCATCTGAAAAAACATTTTCCTAATGATGTAGAACTTAGTCATAATTTGGCTAAATTGTTCGGTATAAGTACTAAATTACAGAGAGATACATACATTAAAAAACTTACATCACCAGCGATGTATTACATTCACTGTGATCTTATCGATAAAGAACAAACCTTACTCAATGGTAAGCCTTGAGATATTTTGGGGATGGCGAAAATTGAGGTCTCCACCTATTGGGGCGCCTACAATAAGTATGAGTACGCTGAGGACAGAGATAATGCTGCATATCTTAAAACATCGTCTGGTGAATTTGTAAACAGTTTAACAATTTCAGTCAAGAGCGAACACGGAGAGCTTCTTGATTTCAATGGCTTACCTTTATTTTTTGAAATAGAAATAATATAAAACTATATACACAATGGTGGTGCTTACAATCGTCGCACCTTCGAACCCTCACACCATCTACTTCGATCACCCACTTACGAAACCTTGCTATATCCGGCTCGTCTCGTGTTCATTTTACAACTCGTGGCATAATTTGAAAGAAAATGCAACTATTTCAACAACATTAAATGACTCCAATGGATCAACTCCAACCGTGGCATTACCTCAAGGGCATTACACCATTGATAGCCTAGCGAAAGAATTTAACGACTTAGCCACCAAACATAGAATAAAATTACAATTATCAACTACTATAAATACACCAGTCGGCTCGATGGTCATTCACAATGGAAGTAAAGTAAAGTTTAGTGACAATCTGGCAAATTTACTTGGCACAAGATCTGTATTGTTTATAGTAACATACGTCAAAGGATTAACATCACCAAGCACTTACTTTATCCACTGCGATCTGGTTGATAAAGAACAGAACCTGTTCAACGGTAAGCCTTCGACTGTCTTGGCTAAATTTGATCTTCGCGGAAAGCCATATGAGAGAGTTTTCTATGAGTCAACACAGCAAAACATCTTGCGTGACGTCTCGTCTGGTGATTATGTAAACAGCATAACACTGTCTGTGAGGGATGAACACAATAACCTTTTTGACTTCAATAACATGCCGCTTGAATTTGAACTTGAGATTAATTAAAAAATATATATATATACCCCTGATGATGAGCTCGGCTAACGTGTTGCCATCAGCTCCTGAATACAGCGAAACTCCATCGCTTTACCCAGACTTATCCAACGGTGAAGACTTCAGACTCAAGAAAATTTCTGATTTGCAAAAGGAGCTTGAGTCGGAGGCGAATCATTACAGACAAGTTGCTAAGAAATACAAGCGAACACACACCATTGTTCACGGAACCGCAGTAAGTTTTGGTTTCATTTCTACAGGATTGTCTTCAGCCACAATCGTCACAGCCCTGACAGGAGCCGGGCTCATAGCCAGCCCTGTCATTGCCGGCGTTGCAGCTATTACAGGTTTTTCAGCAGCCGGCATCACTTTGTTTAGCAGGCGGCTTCAGAGAAAAATTACTAAACACGAGAAAATATACACACTCGCCCTTGCAAAACGAAACTCTGTCTTTGAGCTGGTTTCAAAGGCTCTAACTGACAAGCGTATCAGCGATTCAGAGTTCAAAATTATCCTCCGTGAAGTTGAGAGCTATTATGAACTTAAGAACGAAATACGCTCTGGTGAAGCAAAGGCTGCCGTAAACAAGCAAACTCAAACTCAAATGCCAGATCTTGACAAGATCAGAAAAGAAATCCGCAAGGAAGAACGAGAAAAAATTCAAAAAAAGATTACTTCTCTAGCCGCTCAGTCGAGTTCAGATTTGAGAAACAACTGAATACAGGATTCTCACTTAGCGTAACAAAGCATAACACCAACAGGCGCCACATGTCACGCGACATGGTCTAAGCGCCTCAAAAAAAATTCCGAAGCGCCCCGATTTTATTTTTTCAAACGATTTATCAAAATTACATTCCTGAGCGCCCCAGTTTTAGTGAAAAAAGTGTTTTGGGGGCGCTTCGGTATTTTTGGGGCGCTTCGGTATGTTCGAGAAGCTTTGAAAAGTTGTAATTTTCTAAATACGGCCTTTACGCAACGTACCCGGAAATCACGGGGAACCCCCCCAATTGAAAAACAATTGTATTGTATTGTATAAACATGACTGACTTCACCGCACGGCTCAATGAACTTGACAAACAACACAATTTTGCCATCCTTCGCTCGCTATATGGTGGTGATTATAGGAAAGAAATACACCGCTTGCGCCTGCCGGAAAAACTTTGCCATATCTACGAAGATATGGGGTTGGCAGAGATGGGGAAACAATATCTACAAGAACATTATAACGCCTTGCAGCGTGAACGTTGGGCCCGAAGAGTTCTGTCTTGTTATTCTTGCGGTGGAGGCTCATTTTTACAATCAAGCGATTCTTGTGAACTTTATTGCAAAAAATGCGGTCGTGTGGAAGTGCTAGAGGATTATGCTCCGGCATATACGGATCAAAACATTTTGTACAAACCAAGACAAAGGCAGTCGGCACGGTGTTATTCGTTTGGGTACGCTTTAACACGGATTTGCAAGAACATTGGATTGACTATTGACCAAATAAATGAGGTGAAACGTATTTTTAAATTTATACAAGCTCGGCTTCCGAGAATCTCTTATACGTTTGTGATCTACAAAATCCTGGACATTACAACGCCGCTTGAAGACCCGCAACGAGCGATTGTAAATTACCTTAGACAACAGATGTCAAACAATATGATAATTAAAAACGAACATTTATGGAGAAAGGCTTTCAAAGATCTGGAGTAAAAGTTGCCGCTTTCTCAATAAGAAAGGCTTCTAACATAGCACTGTCATCGCCGATGTTGTCTTCAAAAGTTTCACCAGGTATGGTTTTCTCAAGGTGTTTTTGATTTGATAAATTTTCATGTATTTTTCTGCGAAGCCTTGCCAAGTTCTCGTGAAATCGTTCGACCTTCGGTTGAATACTGTTCAAAAATCCCTCATGCTTGACAACTTGAAGCTCTGTGACATTCAACAATTTCCATGAAAACAAGGCAACCGGCTTCGGCCCCTCGTCTGGAGCAAGGAGAGCTTTTTTCATTCTGATGTAACGCAAATACTCTTCATCTACGTATTCTTTGCTGAACGACATTCTGACCGCGCCGTAAGAACACCATAGGTCTTTCTCGGCTATTAAAGCCATTATTTGCCCAAATGTCTGAGTTTGTTTAAGAGCACCAATATCAATCAATTTAGTTTGCTTGTGTGTAAACTTTTGTTTTGAAAACAGATAACATATGCCCCAGGCAAGCGCTGTGTGACCTTTTGTCTGGTAAATATTTCCGCTGTTTAAAAGATTATTATGATTCGAACTTGGCTCTATCTGGTTTATAGAACACATTCTGAAGTAAGAATCGACGAAAAGGCTTTTGTTGACCATTTCCCCGCTGAAACAAAGACCCGTTTGTATCTGTGGTGTATAATAACTAGGCACTCGAGACAAAGCTATTTTCCGCTTGAAAGGACATTTGAACTCCAAAAGAATTACATTATTTTCTTTGTCTACATAATAGCCGTCAGGACTGCATATAATCTTTAGAAACAATAGGTGATCTGTTGCCAGATTGAGGGATATACTGTTGGCAAAAACACGAACACAATGCTTCTGTTCAAAGCATTTGCGAGCGATCGGTTCGAACAGATTGCCCCAGGTACAAGCCGTATTGTTGTGCATGTCGGCTGGCTGTAATTTCTTTAGAAGCAAGCTCTGTGGTGTTTCAAATGGCGAAACTCCGATCAAGGCTGCAATTTCGGATGCCCCAAGAGTATTTTGTCGATAACTCACCCAGTCGGCGCTCTTTTGTTTTAGACCAGTGTTCCTAGATTTGAGAAAGTTCAAGAACACTTGTGTTGTCGTCATCATTGATATACGAAGGGAAAGTGTTTTTTCAATTGATAAAAACCGAGCATCTCTGTTCGAAACGCTGCGAGTGATGTCTTGCCTTCGATGAAATCCGCAACAAATCTTGCATTACGGATCCTGTGTAAAGGGTCAAGATCATTCAGGCTTATAAAAGTTTTTTGTTCTTGTTCTTGTTCTTGTTCTTGCTCATCAAGCCATTCATTCAGCTCATGCTGGCTGATGTTTGAGTTTGCAAGGACATCTCGAATAACCACCGACGGTGGTGGTGGTGGTAAAACCGCCTCATGTCGGTGAAGAACTCGAAGAGTTCTTCTAAAAGGCGGACAACCATTTTTTAAGTGCTTATAAATCGTTGATTTAGACAATCTTCGATTGCAGCCATGACAAAGCTCTTTCGGGCATGGTTCTGTTCGCAGCTTCTTACAAGCGTATTTTTGATGCTCAACAAGCGAATGGCCTTGTGTGAAGTTTAAGCCGCAATGTCTGCATGGGTTGTATTCGAACGTCCCTTTGTTCTTTGCATATAAGTCATCGCCTTCTTTCAACTCAATTCCCCTCATTTTCAAAAACTCAACGGCAGTCATTGCTTTGTTGCCGAAGGGCATGGTCACGTTTATACGGGTGTAAGGGTTTCTTCAATTGGTGGTCTCGTGTCGGGACCAGCATTCACAAGCACTGGGAGTAGTTATGTACGTTGGTGCATCCGGGACCGTCCCCAAGCGCCCGAAAAAACGCTTATTTTGAGAACTCCCGAACACCTGAGTTTCCATGCCCCAGGGCGAATGCAATGAGCCCTGGGGCACGGAAACTCAGGTGTTCGGGAGTTCTCAAAATAAGCGTTTTTTCGGGCGTTTGGGGGCGGTCCCGAATCACCAACGTACATAACTACTGACACGCTAGAAACTCCTCAATAGAAAAAGACGACAATCTGACACTTTCAGTAATTTGAACCCGTCAGTGGGCTGTCTGGTCGCCCATGAAACCTGACAAGGGGATACTAACAAAGACTGTTAAGCATTTGAAACCGTATAAGTAAACACCATGAGATTGAAAAAGATTGAACCTTCCCTACATATCAATCCAAGGAGAATGTTAAAAAAAGTTAAAACCGCAAAAATTAATCTGTGAAACCATTTATAAAATGTATGAAACGACAAAAACAAACAAATATTGACACTTACGAAACACTAAACCAGTTAAGAAACCTAACAAACCAAGAAACCCACGAAACCACAAAACTGGTAAAACCACGAACCCTTAAAAAATGAAAACAATAAAACCATGAAACCCATGAAACCACAAAACCAATAAAACAACGAAATCCATGAAACCATGAAACCCATGAAACAACGAAACCCATGAAAGCAAGAAACCCATGAAACCATGAAACCTATGAAACCACGAAACTAATGAAACCAATGAAAACCATGAAACCACAAAACCCATGAAAGCAAGAAACCCATGAAACCACGAAACCCATGAAACCACGAAACCAATGAAACCCATAAAACCCATTAAACCATGAAACCCATGAAACCCATGAAACCATGAAACCAAGAAACCTGTGAAACCATGGAACCCATCAAACCACGAAACCCATGAAACCATGACACCAATGATGAAAACCATGAAACCCATGACACCCAGGAAACCCATGATACCATGAAACCACTGAAACCATGAAACCACTGAAACCACTGAAACCATGAAACCTATGAAACCACGAAACACATGAAACCATGCAACCTATGAATCCACGAAACCCATGAAACCACGAAACCCATGAAACCATGAAACCCATGAAACCACGAAACCAATGAAACCCATGAAACCATGAAACCCATGAAACCTATGAAACCATGAAACCCATCAAACCACGAAACCCATGACACCAATCACGAAACCCGTGAAACGAATCACGAAACCCATGAAACCATGAAACCACGAAACCCACGAAACCGTGAAACCCACGAACTCATGAAACCGTGAAACCCATGAAACCCATCAAACCACGAAACCCATGAAACCATGACACCAATGATGAAAACCATGAAACCCATGACTCCCAGGAAACCTATGATACCATGAAACTCAAAAAACCATGAAACCACGGAAACCATGAAACCACGAAACACATGAAATCATGCAACCTATGAATCCACGAAACCTATGAGACCACAAAACCCATGAAACCATGAAACCACGAAACCACGAAGCCCAGGAAACCATGAAACCAGGAAACCACGAAACCCATGAAACCACGAATAGAAAAAATAGAATACTTAAATACACTTAAATACACAATACACTTAAATAGAAAAAAGTCAAAGACTCAAGTAAATACAGTGTTTAGGTCTGAAGGTTTAGAAATCTCTGATCCAGTAGAAGTCGCTAATAGGTTTTGTAGTTATTTCTCTAGTATTGGTCCTAACCTTGCAAAAACAATTCAACTTCCTCCTTGCTCGCATAAGGACTTTTTATCCGGATCTTTTCAGGAATCAATCTTTTTTAACCCAACAACAAAAGAGGAAATTATCACCATTGCTCAGTCTTTTGCTTCCAGAAAAGCCACTGGCTTCGATAATATCCCAATGTCTATAATTAAGGAATCCATCGGAATCATTTCAGAACCTCTGGCTCACATTATGAATTTGTCAATCTCCTATGGCATTGTACCAGATCAAATGAAAATAGCTCGTGTAGTACCACTGTTTAAAGCTGATGACCAGTCTCTGTTCACCAACTACAGGCCTGTCTCGGTTTTACCTAGTTTTTCTAAATTTCTAGAGAGAATCATTTACAATCGCTTACTCGATTATTTGACTAATTTACATATTCTTTGTGATAATCAGTTCGGTTTTAGGAAAAATCACTCTACCACGCTTGCTTTGATTGATTTGCACGATAAAATCTCGTCTGCTCTAGATAATGGTGAATTAGCGGTTGGCGTCTTTTTAGATCTCTCGAAAGCTTTCGACACAGTTAATCATTCTATCTTATTTGATAAACTTGAACACTACGGCATACGTGGTTTGGCCCTGAAATGGATAAAGAGCTATTTCTCAAAAAGACTTCAATTTGTAGAATACAATGGTCATAATTCTTCACGTATTAATATTTCGTGTGGTGTTCCACAAGGTTCTATTTTAGGACCTTTATTGTTTCTGCTTTACATCAACGATATAAACAACGCATCTACAATATTACAATTAATCTTATTTGCTGATGATACCAACGTTTTTTTGTCTCACAAAGATGCAGATTGCTTGGCTAACATACTGAATACTGAGTTAAATAAGTTGTCAATTTGGTTGAGTGCTAACAGACTCTCATTAAATCTTAAAAAAACTAAATTTATGGTATTTAAACCAAGCCAGAAACGTTCAAGTGTTAAAATTCAGCTTTTAATAAATGGCGATAAACTTGATCAAGTAAAAGAAACTGTTTTCTTGGGAGTAATCGTAGATGAAAATTTAAATTGGAAATCCGAAATCTCACATGTGGCCAACAAAGTTTCAAAGTCTGTTGGAATAATTCGTAAATCTAGTTTCTACCTGTCGACAAAATCTTTACGAACCTTATATTTTTCACTAGTTTATCCATACTTTTTCTATTGCAACTTAGTTTGGGCTTCGACTTATAGAACTAACCTTTCTCGTCTTGTAATTTTACAGAAACGAGTGGTGAGAACAATAGCTAAAACCCAATTCTATGCACATACTGATCCAATCTTTAAAAACCTTGGCATTTTAAAATTTCATGACATACACCTATTACAACTTGGCTTATTCATGTATTCCTATCAAAACCGTACTCTTCCTTTAAAATTTTATTGTAAATTTACCTTACAGAGACAAATTCATTCATATAATACGAGGAACTCCCACGCTTTTCGTCTACCTTTCTGTTGGACTAATATCAAACAATTTTCCGTTTTTTACCAAGGACCCAAATTTTACAACTCCTTATCTAATGAGATCGTGAACTCATCCTCCCCTGCCTCCTTTAAAAAAGCAATTAAGACGTTTATTTGTAATAAATATTAGTAATCTTATATAAATGTGTCAAAAAGTATCCGTCGTCATGTTCTTATTTTGTTAATGTCATCTTACAAAACTGAAGCTGAGGAGGCCTAATTAACATAAGCTTCATAGTTTCTTTTAGGCCTCCTCGCCATTGTTATCTCTATTCTTTTAATATTAATGTGTTATTGTAATATGGCCAATAAAATAAAATAAAAAACCACTAAACCCATGAAACCACAAAACCCGTGACACCACGGAACCCATGAAACCACGAAACCCATGAAACCACGACACCCATCAAACCACGACACCCATAAAACCACGAAACCAGGAAACCCATGAAACCCATGAAACCATAAAACCCATGAAACCATGAAACCATGAAACCCATGAACCCTATAACAACAACAACAACAACGATTTATTTACTACAAATACGTGTCTCGCAGAACCTCGCGAAGCTCAGGATAGGTTGCGCCACTGCCGGTCGAAACTTTTGTGACATCTCGATTTGCGTATGAGGGTTTTCGCAGTTCCACTTTGTCTTGTTTGAAACCAAAAACGTTGGTAGAAGGTCCTTTCTATGGTTCGCGTACCGTTTACAGTCCGCCATCTTTGCTTACCATGCTCCTATAGGCTTACATGAAGTAGTAGCAGATTTCAAAAAAGTTCCAGGCGTTCCCATCTTCCTCTTTCGTTCATGGCGTGCTGTGATCGACCACAACTTTCTTTCTGGCGTTTTTCTTGCGGGTTTTGTCATCGTATCTGGTTCACTATGGAAGATTCTCTCCCGGAGGAAGTAAGTTTGTGTATTACTATATATTTTTGTTCATTTTAGGCATCCTGGTTTAACTGGAGAGGTTGGGTTCGCTCGTCACACTGGATGACGTCAATTGGAGCTTTGTCGCGGTTTAGTTGCTAGGCAACTGCATGACACCAACCCGATATATAAATATATAAAGGCGACCCAAGATTCCATCGCCCTACAGCGATCCACGCGCGATCCACGCGCGATCCCCACGACAAATTTATAAACCTCGCTACGCTCGGGCCTTTGGCCCCTTCTTTGTGAGGAACAAATAATAAAACAAATTATATTAGCAATCCGCAAATAACTAAAGTTAATTGTGGCAGGTCGCTGCACACTAAACAATTACAGGAGCTCACTAAAATAATTGACTGATAACAATAAATACGAAAATAAGGAATGGATAATTTATGATTAGTTACTGTAACAACAACAAATAAATTAATTAATAATAGAAGTAAAAATAAATATGATATTCAGCATACTAATTAGCATATATTTGTGCTCCGTAACACCAAGTTGCAACCGAAATGAATTTGTCCTTATTTCTATTATTGTAACTGTATTTTTGAGTGATGTTAATAATTTATATCAAGACCTTCCAGTTGGTTATTCAGGCATTTATACGTGAGAATGGCTTTATCATACTTTCTTCTCTGCTGTAATTTCGACCAATTGAGCTTTTCACGTAGTAAGGCAGATGGGGTATAGTGATCCGCTGAGAGGATGACTCTTCCAGCATGATTTTGCAGTCTCTGTAATCGCAGAGATGATGCCTCACTACATGTGTCGCAGACTACTCCACAGTAGTCGGATATAGGTTGGATAGTTGTCTTGTACACAGTCTGTGCTAATGGTAATCTAAGGCAAGGCATTATGTGTTTAAGAATACCGATTCTTTAACTTAATCCATTTAGAGCATTCAAGGTCGTCGTTAAAGTGCCCATAAACTAAATTTTTTATTTTTGTATCTAAATGAAATGTAATGAACATCTGCAAAAAATGTTTTTGATTTCAGCAAAACGTGAATTTTTTATGATTTTTTAAAGTCTTCGAAACATGGCTGTGTAGAGACGGCGTTGAAAAGCCGAAGAGTAGGTGTGTCAGAGAGATTTGACAAGCTCATGTAACACTGGTGTAGTGATGGGTAAACAAATATCGGCTGAACGCTGACGGCTTAGGGCCATCAATAGTTTACCGATAAGGAACATTTTAGTGGGGCCTTGATAGCCTGATAGTGGGGCCTTGATAGCCGAAAGATAAGAAGTAATGGTAGAGGGAGCGAGCTTCCGGGCCGCAAGATAAGAAATAAAAAGCACTAAAACAGGGACTGGCAATGGCAACCCAAGGGTTGATTGCCCGTAGAAAAGCTGGTGAAAAGTTTGAAAAGTTCGCCACGCTCTTTGATAAATTACCCTAGAAGCAGGTGTTCAAGCCAAGCCTAGCAAATCTCTCAGCAAAGTGACCACCTCTCTGGTAGTAGGTTCACAGGTATTTGCGTTGGTTATTCGTCTGCCTCTGGTGTTATTTGCTTGAATTTCTCCACCTGAAATCGGGAGATGAAATCGGCACGACTGTTTTTTTAGACCAGGAACATGGCGGGCTCGAAATAGAGTGTTATTTTGTGAACAGCTAAGAACTAAATCACGTATAAGGACCATAACCCCGCGGTGTTTAGAAGTCTGTTTGTTGATAATATCTACAAGGGCAGTGTTATCAGTAAAAAACGTAATGCAGCAGTTGGCCTTGCGAGGGCCCCAAATACGTACAGCAAGACTTATTTGGAAATTTGAACTGAAATATTGAAACCATGCCATGTGCTAGGAAAGGGCCCACCAAACCAATGCTTGCCAAACATCGCGCCACACCCCTTTGATGCAGCAGCATCTGTATATAATTCCGGTGAGGAGGAAGTTTCCCATCTATCTGACAGAAAAAAATGCCCTACCATTTAATGTGGTCAAGAATTGTAACCACATATGTATACCTTGTTTGGCCTGATTGTCTCAACAGATGTGATGGTGAGGGTGCAACAGACCAATCGTCAAATCAATTAGGCGACGTAAAAATTCCCGGCCTGGCACGACAACGGAGCAACAAAAATTTAAAAGGCCAATTAAGGACTGCAGTTCTCGGAGAGTAACTGACCGTCTGCTAGAAAAATCAAGGAGTAAGGCGCGGCATTTTTTAAGCTTGTCTAAAGGTAGTCTGGCCTTCTGTTGCACCGAATCAAGCTCGATACCCACAAATTGTAGCTTGGTATCGGGGCCAACTGTTTTCTCCTCTGCAATAGGAACCCCAATGTAATCACTCATAAGCAGGAAACTTGATAAATCCGAACAACACTTCTCGTGACTAGGTGCAATAAACAGAAAATCATCCAAAATGTGTAACACGGCAGAAAGCTTTAAATGATGGAGGGCAAGCCATTCCAAAGAACTAAATTTCTCAAAGAGAGCACAATTTGATTTTAAACCCATAGCTAAACATGTATCAAAATAATACTTATTGGCCCACTTGGTTCCTAGTAAGGGAAAGTCGAGTGGGTGGACTGGAATAATACAAAAAGCCGACTTAATATCCGTTAATGTCATATAACAACCCGGTCCCATATGTTTAAGAATATTAACGGCATCGTTGATAGTGGCATAATGGACTGACGCGCAGTCGTCAGGAATGAAATCCTTAATAGAGTACCCCTTGGGTAAGACATGATGAATTAACCTGAAATCATTAGGCATTTTCTTTTGGAACAAGGCCAATAGGCGAGATACAAAAAATCATATGGTGAAGCAATGAAAGGTCCCGCAATCCTGCCAGCTTCAATCTCTTGTCAATTTGGCTAAAACAATGTCCGGACGTTGTAATGCACTTTGTAAATTCGGAGATTCAAACAAAGATAAGGCACCAATGAACTCTATGCGAAAACCAAAACGAAAACCGTCCACTAAATATTGCGTTAAAACTGAGTTATAACCAGATAATAAATGCTCCAACCGTTCAACTTTTACGGGCATAGCCGGAGGGCGGCCCAGGACCCAGGAGTTTGAGTTGACGGTCCTGGTTTGCTAAGATTTGTTCGCTGATTGGATGGGGGACCTGACACTGGCTTGCGGGATGTTTATTGCCACATTTGAAGCAAACATGCTCGTATTGACATCCCCTACATTGTCTACCTGCATGAAATCTCCAGCACGTTCCTTTCGGGTAAGTAGAGGAGCAAAAACGTGCTCGGGAAGTGGGCCTATCGCTTTTGGGGGTGGATTGCGGTTTGCTGCGAAAATTGGCCATGGTGCGCAGCCACAATTCCCAATGGATCTGATCCCAGGGATAACATTCCGGGGCAGATTGCCTGAGGTACCGAAATTGCTCTTCGCAGAAAAGCCAATCCCCAGACTTATTGAAAAGATCATGCACCACTTCACAATATTTCATTAGTTTTGGGGCGTCGTCAGTAGCTTTCTCCATGTAAATCGACACAAAGGTATTAAAGGCTGTTAGCCATTGTTCCATATGGGTTATCCTTTTTGGCGTGTTACAAGGCTCAAGGGTGATTTGGGGTTGATTTGAAAGACCCCCGGTTGATGCCATGGACAATGCGAATTTTTCGTGAGGAGGAGCTACTGACAATAACGTCCCAAAGTGAATGAATTTGTTAGCCCAAATCGGAGCCTTTAACTTATCGCTTAATCTAGCTCCTAAATTAATGGCTATACTTGTAAATAATTGGCGAGGCTGATTGCCAGAGTCTAGTGCAGGAGTTTTCTGGGTGGTACCTTGGGTCAAAGCTAGCACCTCGTTTTGCACCACGTTTTCCACAGCGTGACTGGAAGGATCACTGTGAGGCGTCAGACTAGGACGCTGCGCTTGTAGGGCTTCCTTAACCGCCTGTGAAACTGCAACTGTGATGGAGGTCGTCAAAGCTTGGAGATCGACCTGAATTGGCCCAGTGTTGCTGGGGACCTCGATTGGCATAGATGGGGTTCGGTCAGCTCTGACGGACAAAGGCGTTTCCACTTCCTCGTGTTAGCACTGGCAGCAGTATGTTTGGCGGCATTACGTTTCTTGGGAGGCATGACTAAACGATAATCTAAAGAAACTAACAACTATAGGTTGATAGAAAATTTTGAAGTTGCCGAAATGAAACCTCAGAGGGGCCGCCACAAAAATGACCGCTAAAGAACATGAAATTCCTGTATTTAGCTGAATAATGTGATAAAAAATAAACGAATAAGCTCATTTCTGTTAATAAACTACATTGTCAGTAAACCGAGTGCATTGGACACACCTACAGGCGGTCAAAAAAAGGTTGTACACTCATACAGCAACTGCAAGCAAAGAAAATGACCATACCCGAGATAACAAAGGCACACTGCAATCATGTGACCCACAGGGCCAACAAATAAGCCAACGTGAACAGCAAAGCTGAGACCAGCAAAATAAATTATGGCTGAATCACGAGGCAACATATCAATACATTCTGCGGCTTGGCATGAAATGTACACTGTACATGTAAAAAGGAAATGGCTTAATTGCAAGGAAACAGCTATTGACCCGTTTGGCCTGAAAGCCCTAACGACTTTAAAACAGCCCCTCTTAAGGTTACGATAAAATTTATATTGCCCTCGCTGATTAAGATGGACACCATCATGAGCGATGGGTGGCATTCTAGAACCCTCTGTGTCCCCAGAAAAGGAATAGGTGAGTGGCTCTGATAAAACTAAGAAATTTTGTAAGAGCACGAGCACGCTCGTTAAATTCGGGGTCAGCCTCCCTATAAATAGTTTGGCAGACGCACACTATTTTAACGTTATGGGAATCGTGTAAAAGGCGCACCAGATGCTCTAGGGCTGAACCCATCACCAAAGTGGTAAGCTGTGAGAGATCGTTGGTTCCCAGCTGTAAAATGACTATATCGGGTTTGAAAGATGCCACCACTTGGAGATCATATTTTAGAGTGGTGGCGACTGTCCTGCCCCCAACACCGTGCCATTTAAAGCTAGCCGCCCCCTTTAAGAAAAATTGGTAATTTAGGCGCAGTCCTTTAGAGACAAATTGGTTCAAACAACGTACGAAAGAATGCCCAAGGATTAATATTTTAGGATTATCCCTAAAACTGCACTTCTGTAACTCTGACATAAGTTAAACTAATAAACAGACGTGGCACGTAAAAAGTATTTTACCCAAGAGATCTAAGCGGTGTGATGGTGGAAAGTAAGAGGGAAATACTGTATTAAATGATCATTCTTTATACTCGCACGAGAATACATGCAATGCACTGTGATTGGCTGTTATTGGAACTATCCTAAACCACCATCGGATGCACAAATAGGCACAAAGATTACACAAGACCATTGTATCGACATAAATAGTAATGACATAATGGTTGTTTTTTTTTGTGATATTTGTATGTGTTCTTGAGAATACAGTTGAAGTTTTAACTTATAATGCTTTTTTATATTTGTTTTCCCTTTGACGCGAATCTTCAAATGTCCAAAAACTTTGATGCGCTAATTTTGTGCCATTTATTTCAAGGTAAGCCTGTCACAGTTACTAAAATGAACAGCAAAACGGCTCCCGTTACAAAATATCAACAGTGTTTCTTTTTCTGTTTTTTTTTTTCAGCAAAACGGCTCCCGTTACAAAATAGAAACAGTGTTTTCTTTTTGTCTGGTATCAGTAAGAATTTTCATCTGGCCATGGCCCTGCCATATCTGTTTTTAGTTGTTGGCTAGACTAACTTACATGCGTGAATTGTGCACATAATGGCGACAAGACACATTTTTAAACATTGCATTGCTTTGCCTGTACATTTTTAAATTGCACCCAAATTGCCCGACCAGCCAAGGGCTGCAATTATTTTGACATGTGTGTTCACAATACAAAAAGTTCACGGCAATGTACTTATGCAATTTGGTGACCCCCACTATCTATAACCATAAAGGTGCAGGTTTTCCCGTTTCTAGTGTAAGCCTCTTCTCGCATGGCCGCTTCACTCATTGAAATCATTCAAATCTTTTCTTTAGTACATTGAACCACAACCTCTCCCCTTTCTATATCTCTTCTTGCAAAAGCACAGATACCCGCCTGTATCGGGTCACTGGGGACATCACAAATCTTCAAAATAAAAATATGGATAAATCATTTTTCCAATCAGTCCAAAAAAAATGTTAAGGATAATAAAGCATATTAGGCAGACCCACCTCAATTGGGGGAACTGGGGGTGGATTGACAGCCATAAAAGCTTCAACCTTACATATAATTTGTTGCCCACCAAATTTGTAGATTGGTGGGCAGTAAGGAACACAAAGCTTAATTGCAGTGTAGCCCTGTTCCTTTTTTTACTTTTGGCCCTATCAACCATCCTTTTTTTGTGTCCATGAGCCTTTTTCAGTTACTTTCAACAAAAATATTGCAACATACAAAGTATGCTGATCAATGATCACTGCCAAAATGCCTACCCGGTTAAACCACTACTCTTCATTAATAATGTTGTCTGGCAACTAACATTGTCCTCATTGGTCCACACAGACAACACACTTTCATAGGAATTATAAATTCTGGCTGTCGAAACAAAATTTCCAGCTGTCTACTCCATACCCAAGAATAAAACGTTTGTAGGAGAGGACTCTTTGCTGCTCTCTTATGTTCAACATTATTTTCCTGACGTTGGCAAATCAGAAATGACATCGTGCCCGTAAACAAAGTGTTATTCTAGCTAAAATTCCTAAACTTAAAAATTAAAATTGATATATTAAAATATTAAAAATTCGCACCCTAAATTACTATTTAATTGCTAATTTAATTACTAGTTTAGGGCTGTCTTTGGTATAAAAATTGTAGCCTGTTTGTGGATTGAAGGAATCTAGGTTAAATCCACCTCTAACTGGAACTACCATTATTCTGCTCGATTAGCATATGAAGATGGAGGACGGCAGCTAATTTTTGAGCTGCTTCCCTTTCACCCCGTAGCCTGTTTCTAAGGCAATGGCTGAGAGGAGAGATGGTAAGATCACTTCATATACCAGAAGAAAATGCGAAGAGAGCGGCAGTGGCTCTTCAGACGCAGAGAAACCACCGTCCAAAATGGCCAAAGAAACCAATCTGATTTGTGAAGAAGACGCTGAAGACAGCACAAACCTTATGGAGATCTGGAAGGTTGTAAAGTCCATTCAGGACAACACAAATCGACTTCTAGACGACAACTGTTGGTTGAAAAACAGTATGAAGAGCTTAAACCATCTATGGATTTTCACACAAAACAAGTGGATGATCTAAAGAAAGAAAACATCGCTTTAAAGAAAGAAGTTTTGGACTTGAAGAGTGCTCTTCAGAAATCAAATGATCAATGTGTAGAGGACTGAGAAGATTTGGGATGGACAATGCAGAGCATTGATGATTTTCAGCAGTACACTAGGAAATACAATCTTGAAATTCATGGTATACCAGAAATCGAAGAGGAAAATCTTTGTGAGCAAGTTGTAAAACTCGGAAACCTTTTTAACGTAAATATTCAACGAAGCGAGATCAATGTCTGCCATAGAATGGCCAGCAACAACTCAGATAAGCCAATGCCCATCATCGTGAGGTTTCGATCTTACAGTGCAAACACTCAAGAGGCATGGATCCCGGTGAGCACTTTAGTGGAACAGAGAAAATATATATCAAAGAGAACCTCACCAGATATCGAAGAGACTAATTCGTTAAGGTGAGAAAACATAAGAGAGACAATCACTGGCACAGTTCGTGGTCGATCGATGGTAAAATTTTTATCAAAAAGACTCAAAATGGTAAGCCAGTTCGCATTCATTGCGTAGAGGACCTTGAAAAGTAGTAATCTATAAAATGTTTTCTCTTTTCGATTAGCAGTATTAATCTATATAATATATACTGGTTTATTTATATATTAGTTATCTTCTTGTTCTTGCCTGAATCTCTTTTTGATAAACGCGGCTTTAATCGGCCACTGTATTTATGATAATGTTGTAGGATTCTACTTTGCCGGGGAATGAAGGGAGTTGATTGAAGTGTCATGTCATTGTTTTTTGGCTCTCACCTCTCAACATCCTTTCAGCAATTTTTGCTGCGCATCACTTGCAGCTTATTATTTCTTTTAATTTCTTATTTTGTTTTTTTGACTTTTTGTATCACTTCACACTTCTCGTTTCTAATAATAATGGTTATATTTTTTCTCAGTTGCAATCTAATTGCATTTTTTTATTTCCCTTCGGTGTTGGCGTGTTTGATTATGTGTTTTTGCTCGCTCAGGACAGTAAACTTATCTACATTTCAATTACCTTTTTTCAATGACTATCGACAATGTGAAATTCAAGATTTTTTCCCTTAATGCTCAGGGGCTTCACTCTCTAACAAATTTAAGAAACATATAGTACCAAGGAAGTAGAAAATATTTGGAGATCACAATAGAACGGATCCGTTTTTTTTTCTTATGGCACTGAACATGCCCGTGGCATTCTAGTTTTGGTGCGACAAAACAAGTGGATGATCTAAAGAAAGAAAACATCGCTTTAAAGAAAGAAGTTTTGGACTTGAAGAGTGCTCTTCAGAAATCAAATGATCAATGTGTAGAGGACTGAGAAGATTTGGGATGGACAATGCAGAGCATTGATGATTTTCAGCAGTACACTAGGAAATACAATCTTGAAATTCATGGTATACCAGAAATCGAAGAGGAAAATCTTTGTGAGCAAGTTGTAAAACTCGGAAACCTTTTTAACGTAAATATTCAACGAAGCGAGATCAATGTCTGCCATAGAATGGCCAGCAACAACTCAGATAAGCCAATGCCCATCATCGTGAGGTTTCGATCTTACAGTGCAAACACTCAAGAGGCATGGATCCCGGTGAGCACTTTAGTGGAACAGAGAAAATATATATCAAAGAGAACCTCACCAGATATCGAAGAGACTAATTCGTTAAGGTGAGAAAACATAAGAGAGACAATCACTGGCACAGTTCGTGGTCGATCGATGGTAAAATTTTTATCAAAAAGACTCAAAATGGTAAGCCAGTTCGCATTCATTGCGTAGAGGACCTTGAAAAGTAGTAATCTATAAAATGTTTTCTCTTTTCGATTAGCAGTATTAATCTATATAATATATACTGGTTTATTTATATATTAGTTATCTTCTTGTTCTTGCCTGAATCTCTTTTTGATAAACGCGGCTTTAATCGGCCACTGTATTTATGATAATGTTGTAGGATTCTACTTTGCCGGGGAATGAAGGGAGTTGATTGAAGTGTCATGTCATTGTTTTTTGCAATCTAATTGCATTTTTTTATTTCCCTTCGGTGTTGGCGTGTTTGATTATGTGTTTTTGCTCGCTCAGGACAGTAAACTTATCTACATTTCAATTACCTTTTTTCAATGACTATCGACAATGTGAAATTCAAGATTTTTTCCCTTAATGCTCAGGGGCTTCACTCTCTAACAAATTTAAGAAACATATAGTACCAAGGAAGTAGAAAATATTTGGAGATCACAATAGAACGGATCCGTTTTTTTTTCTTATGGCACTGAACATGCCCGTGGCATTCTAGTTTTGGTGCGACAAAATCTCGATTTTCAATTGAAGAATCTTCATGCCAATGTGAATGGTCGCTTTATCATGTTAGAAGCTGTTATACAAGATGTGCCCTTTTCCTCTGCAATACTTATTCACCTAACAATTTTACTGATAAGACAAATTTTTTGCTAATAACATCAAGGATTTATTACAAGAGAAGTTTACGGAATCAAATTCCATTGTCATTTTAGGAGGTGATTTCAACATGACCTTTGATACTGATCTTGACTGCTTCGGTGGATCCCCGAAGATCAAAGATTGTGTCAAAGTTGTTAAAGACATTATGGCAAGGGTCGCACTTGAGCAAAGTTTAAAGGTTTGCCATGGAAAAAGTTCAGAAATCCGTTTCTCCAATAACGGAAATCAAAATTATCTTGATGTGTTTTTGGGTCGCACTGGCGATTACAAAGTTTACAATTGTGACAGTTATTAAAGCCAGATGCTACATGAGCCATCAATACTTTGGCGCCAATCTTTGTAAACAAACAGCAACAATGCGCCCAGCCGTAGCAATCGCGTTTACTTTAAGCCTTTTCTACGTTCTCTATTTGCAACTTCAACTTCAACAAGTAATTTTTTCTTTCATTTTGTACGAGAGATGGTCAAGGCACGTTCGGACCAGGAACATTACTAGCCGCTACTTGCACTGGATATTGTACTTGTTGCACTGGATATTGTACTTGTTGATAATTTGACCCTTGAGGAGCCTGCTGTTGTATGCCATAGTGTGTTGGT